>JZLH01S0441623.1:0-17455 GCA_001188425.1 Eucidaris tribuloides
TTTTGATTAAAAATAGGGATCAACTTCCAGTTTTCACAAAGTGTTGTTCATATATTTGGGCAAATTCTAGAAAAGTATGACATCATTTGGTAAATAAACTGTAGATTTATGAGAAAAAACGTGTTTTTGATATTTTCGATTTTTGGGAAAAAATGTCAAAAAATAAGGTTTTTGACCCAAAATCATCATGAAAGTCACCCTAATACCTATCAAATGTGGTATCAAATCGTAGGAAATTTAATTTACTTTTAAATGCCACCAAGTTTATGGGAATTGGATGTTCTAAACTAATTTTATCCTGAAAACTTGAACTTTCATCAACATGGCGGCCATCTTGGCGGCCATCTTGGAAAATGGGCATGTTCCACAGCTCCGATTTTCCGTGATTTTTAGTATGTTATTTTAAACCATATTTAGAGCCATAAAAACTTGGAATGGTTTCTGTTGCAATTAGTGGTGGGTTCCATGGTAAATTTCAGTACGTCTACTAGCCTAAAACAAAGCTTTCAAACCTATCCAAATTTCAAAACAAAAGATGAAAGCATAGTTTGAGCCTTGAAAAGTTGTAATCTTACGACTGAAAATAATAAATTTGTAATGCCATGTAAGCACTACTGTAGAGGAGCAGTGTATAAAACAAACTCTTTTTGTATTGAACTCTTTCATATACCATACATCATTTGTTATTTGACATATGGGCAATTCCATGGAAAATGTTACCCAAGGGTGGAAAAATGAAAATCAAGGAACAACATTGTTTCACCCTGGAAAGTATTCAGGAAGGGTCACAAGAAGATGACATAATAAAAAAAATTGTGGCCCAAGTCGGAAAGATAATTTTTTGATCTATTGAAATATAGTGGTTTTTCAAAGACAGTGCAGTAAAATTCAGTGTGTTTTGCATGTATTTCTTCTGTTGTGATAAATTGTGCTATAAGATGACTTTCAGGTAATTATTTTCATGCTAGAATAAAGCTGAGGACTCATTTTAACATCATCCTGCTAGATACCGAAAGAAAATATATCTTTTTCTGAAAAATGGCCATTGCCGTTTTTCTGATTTCCCTCTCGCTGGAAGTGTAATGTCCGTAACGTTTTAGGTGTAAAAGTTTTTGCAGTACGCTATGTTTTGGTTCAATTTTGTTCTAAATTCAAATGCAAAGCTAAAATGTGATATCACACAACATATCCAGAATTTTTTTTCGAGAATTTGCATCGTTCACCCCCAAAATAGCGTTACGGACATTACATGAACAATGCGTTACGGACATTACAATTTGTAGGACAAGTATAGCTGCATATGATTACAGTTCAAACACCTTGGCATCAACACTGCAATGTTGATATCTGTCATAAATGGATGCCCTGGCCCTTATATTAACATTAATTTGGGACATTTTTAAGCAATAATGCACTATTTCACTTTGGTTTTGATTAATCCTAGCTACAGCCTTGTTGTGTACAATTGTACTAGTCCCCATGCCATTCACTCTCTGATCGTTTGCGTGGATGCAAACACAGCAACAAAGTCAAGCTCAGCAAATGTACTCCTTTTCAGTGATGCTTGAAAATTACAGGAGGATCAGGAAGAGGAACAACCCAATCCTGCTACACAAATAGCTTCCATTTGGGTCCTTTTCTTGTGTGGAAATCAAGACACAAAGATCTGCCAAGCACTTTCTTGATCAAGAAGGATCCATACTTATGGATACAGTGTGAAATTCCTGACAAGACCAGGATCCATAAATTTCTTTGTGTACACTGTACACCAAAGAAGAACAATAGATATTTCCTACCCTCTCCCACAATGGACATCACTTCTGTTTCCAAGCTGATATGGAAGTAGAATATTCTCCAAACAGACATTTCTGATACTTGATAGTAATGTGTTAATACAACTGAAAAAAAAAAATTAAAGCAGATCCTTTCTTGTGCAAAATGACATACTGAGTTTTTATTGAACTATCATGCATTTGTTTTGATTAGAATAATTGTTAATTAGTATAGAGTTATGTTCAGCCATGGGTATAGATGTCCCAGCTGATGTGAATGAATAGTGTAATGTCCGTAACGCTTCTTTAATTTCACTTTTTTAATAATTACGCATTCAAACTTAATTACAAAAGATCAAAAGGCTGTTCTACATGTCATTTATAGATCACCATTCCATTGCAGACATAAATTAAGTCTTTTAGATTCTTACTTTAAAAAAAGGTCTACAAACTAATTAAGTATGGGTCTATACCCCCACATAGTCCTCAAATTGGCAACTTTTGAAATGGAGGATCTCATAAAAGTGCTCTGGCATAATTTTGAAATGCCTAAAAGTACTATCCAGGTAAAAAGAACCAAAAATATTAATACAAGCACGTGACCCTTACCACTTAAAGAAAGTGGACAAATCTGTAATGTCCGTAACGCTTAAAATGTAATGTCCGTAACGCCACAATTATGGCTGTAGAGGGTACATGAATCACCTGTTTCACTAAATTTAACTTTATTCTTATTTAACACTTCCTTACCTTTCAATTTATGGGTATATTGGTTTAACTGTGTGCTTAAACTCACAGACTTTTCAATGAATGCAAAGGCATGCAAAAAGTCATGTCCAAAAAATGTAATGTCCGTAACGGCAAACGTTATGTCCAGTAAATTCCACACGAAGCAATGAAACTGATTGAAACTTGCACTGTTTACAATTTAGGGTCATATGTGTGTGATTCCATTTTATGAGTTCATAATAAAAAGGTTGTGTTATCCTAATGACATTTTGAAGTTGCAAAAATTCTCTGAAATGTAATGTCCGTAACGCTGGAATTGGCCCATATACGATCATTTTATTGCTACCTCACTTCATGGGTGTGACTTAGCAGTTAGATATCATGCATGTCAATATAATTCATACTACATAAAACCATAAAATATTACTACCATAATGGCTAACTGATATATACTCGAGCATGGATTTGGATTGTACGTTGAAATATTTTCACCACATTTCACTAGAACAAATTTTTTTAAATAGTTAAATATTGATTTAAATTGTATTGATATAGTTTATCATAACCTTTTCAACTAACTCATTTATAGCAGAAACTTAAGATGAATTTCATATACATACATGTATAATTTTTTAACCTTATCTCTTGAGTACTATACTTGTAGTCTCTTTTACTGTGCAAAGTGTAAATTAGTAAGTCCATTTCAAAAAGATCATATGGACTTCAATGTTAAACCTATAGTATATGAATGAAACATGCTTGATTTTATTTTTTTAGGGGAGGGGGACTACCACCACACTACCTATCATTGCAACCACTTGTTACCTACTTAAGTTTATGTCATAAATTACAAGAAATGAGTCATTATTCCTGCCCATCTTTAGTAAAAGGAAGCAAGTTTTTTAAACATCCCTGATCCCAAGTATGCCGTACCTTCCGGCAAAATTTTGAGGAGGAATAATAATTTTATTGAGAGATATTTTACTCAAAATGCTGTGAAATTGTATTGATGCCAAGGTGACACAATTGCTCATTTATGAGAAATTACATGTTTGTCACTTGCTTCTTTTGCCAAAGTAGTATAACATATCAGTTAACAGCCTCTATTCTCAGCTATATTATTATACCAAATTGATGGTTTTATCTCATTTTGATGCGAAGTTATGATAATATATCGTCGGCGTTCATCCATACCGTCGTATCGCTATACAACAGTTTGATTGACCGCGCCTCCGGGAGCGAATGCGTTCAAACCAAACTGTCATATCCATCATTCATAATACACGTAACATACGACAGTTCGGTTTGAACGCGTTCGCTTGCGGAGGCGCGGTCAATCAAACTGTCGTATAGCGATACAACGGTTCGGATGAACGCCAACGATATGTAGTGCAAGCCTTTGAGATCTGAGCTATCTCGCATTTGAGGAAAACAGATAAAATCTGGTATGCTTGTGACCAAACTCCTCATACATCATGCATATCATGACCGACTACAAACCTCTATAGGATGGGACAACTTCTGGTTGAGCTTCAACTGTGAAATTTTACATGGGTATTGCTAAATATTATTTGGGATTGTATACTTTCAGATATTTTTCCTTTCATGGTTTTGAAAAAAAATGAAATATATGTGATTTAATTTCATAATTTCTTGTGAAAGCCATGAAGGATATTTTTTTTTAAATCTCAGAAATGGCCGTATTTATTATCATTTCAACTAAAAAAACACTCCAGATTTATTGTATATACATTGTGCAATCACAATTTACCCTTAGGTCACTTTGCAACATTTTTTGAGATTTTCTGACAATTCTCCAGCTTCAGATGCCCTTAGCTCAAATTAGTACACTGTACATTGCTACAAGTTCCCATAGTAGGTGTCATGGGTCACAACTCATTTTTACATCAGCAGACCTTTGTTGCAGAGATGGTTGACATAAAAACCCTGTTCGCTACCCCCTCCCCCCCCCTTTTTTTTTACCATTGGAGTATTGGAATGACGGGCATTCAATTGGGGATGCCTGAATTTCAAATCCCACAAAATATGATTTTATTTGTCCATGCTAGCCAATGGTCCTGGTTTATCAGTTTGATGGGCTGGAATCTGTCAAGACTCTCCAATTCCACAAATCTTTCGCTCACATAATTATATCGTTGGTTGTCTGACAGAAGGACCATAGCATATCAGAGTTGCCAATCTTAGTGAATGAAATTGCGTGAGACTCCCATAGGCCAATGATATAACTCAAGGGTCCAAAGGCGCGAGATCACTTCGAAATGCATGCAAAATGAAACAAAATATTGGCGTAAGAAAGGGTCAAAATGCGAGAGTCTCGCTCTCATTGCGTGAGAGTTGGCAGCCCTGGCATATGTTCCTGGCAGAAGGGTCTTAAAGCGCAAGTTTAGTTTCGGAGTAGTTTTGGTATTTCAAAGCTTTATGCCCAAAGGTCATATCACACCAATAACAGATTCTGAATGTCTTTCCTTTTTTTAGCTCACCTGAGCCAAAGGCTCAAGTGAGCTATTGCGATCGCTTTTTGTCCGTGCGTCCGTCGTTCGCGTGCGTCGTGCGTAAATTTTACACATTTTCAGCTTCTTCTTCAAAATACATGATTGGATTTGGGCCCAAACTTGGCAGGAATGATCCTTAGGGGTGGGGATTCAAGGGTCCTTCAATGGCTACCCCTGGCCCCCTAGGGCCCAGGGGCAGGGCCCTAAAGGGCCAAAAGTAGGTAGTTTTCAAACATCTTCTTCTCTATGATCCAGAAAATAGTTTAGTTAAGCCACTTGTGTGTAGATACGTATATGTCTGAATTATGTTCCTCATGACAACCGCCAGGGTGCCCCGTTTGCCCCAAGGGGGGCAAAAGTTTGGGGTAGGGCCTCTATGGAAATAGCTCACATTCACATCAATGATTAGACCAAACTTGGTGGAATGATCCTCAGGGGGAGGGAAGAGGGTTTGTGGAATGGTACACCAGGCCCCCCCTCCCCCCGGGGCCAGGGGGCAGGGCCCATAAGGCGCCAAACTAGGTAACTTTCTAACCACAAGTCGATTTGTAACCAAACTTGGGTGGTAGAATGCGCTAAGCAGGGACCTCAAATGTTATTTGGGGGTCAAAGGTCACATATGTAGGTCAAAGGTCAAACGAAGTCAAGTTTCTTCTTTGGTGGTATTGGCCTTCTTCTCTAGATCAGCAGAAATAGTTTAGTCAGCCACGTAGTGTGTTAGATACCTCTATATGTGCTGATTAATGTTCCTCATGACGATGCCCAGAGTGGCCCCGTTTGGCCCCCAAGGGGGGCAAAAGTTTGGGGTAGGGCTCTATAGGAATAACTCACATTCACATCAATGGATTTAAACCAAACTTGCTGGACTGATCCTCAGGGGGAGGGGAAACGGTTCGTGGAATGGTACACCAGGCCCCCCCCCCCCGGGGCCCAGGGGCAGGGCCCATAAGGGCCCAAACTAGGTAACTTTCTAACCAGAAGCCCATTTGTAACCAACTTGGATGGTAGATGCGTAACAGGGACACTCAATGTTATTTGTGGTCAAGGTCACATAAGTAGGTCAAAGGTCAAATGTTAAGATACTATGTCGTGCCTTGTTTTATTAAAACGGATGTTAGAATTTAATTTAACTTGGCAAAATCAGCTATATGGCAAGGGGATGCAAAGTTTTTCAACTGGTTCCTTTGGCTACGTTGGTGCTAGATATCAGGCTCCAAGGGCAAAACTATAATGTATAACTGATGTGTTTTCTATGGGTACCACAGAGAATTTGCGAGACCTCAGGTGAGCGTCGTGCCCCCTGGGGCTCTTGTTTAAATTAATTATTGAAAAATCTCGGGGGGGGGGGGGGACCCCAAGATTTTTGAACTACATTTTACAGTATAGCATCCAAAGTGTTAATAAGGTGTAAGAGTAATCTGAATTATACCTCAGCTGAAAGATCACAGTCTAATCTTTCTGCCAAGGTATAATTCAGATTACCTGAACTCCTTGTTAATGCTTTGGATGCTATACTGTAAAATGTAGTCGAAAATCTCGGGGGTTCCATTGTCTCTGACTTGAAAACCATTGGATCTTTTCATATGAAATCAAAATAGTGTGACATTTTTAGATCCTTCTTTCAGTCTGTTAACTGCAAATATCAAATAAGGCAATATTTCTCAAATTAGAGAAAATTTATTGGTACAGTCCTTCTGCCAGGAACATGTGCTAGGGCCCTTCTGCCAGACAACCGATGACATCATGTTGACTTGATCAGACCTTATATCGTTCGAAATGAAAAAATAATCATAATTGTCACTGACAGTAACTGCCACTCATCATAACTGCACAATTATTGAAGTGAGCTGAGCCTCATGGCATTCTCATCAGAAAATGAAAAGACTAAAACATGGTGATGGAAATCACTCCTAGTTGTTTGGCAGCCATGTATTTGTTAAATGGTCAATTTAATTTTAATGTTTTTATTTTTTTTTAAATGTTATTAATGTGAACACAATTCCTTGTGTTTAGCAGAGAACCATATCATACAGACTGATCTCTCTGTACACATTGTCTTTCTGTGGCCCATCATAGTTAAGTGGGTAAATTGGGAGAAATTAATTTCCTCCTATTGCATTTTCTTAGAATTATATCATCTATTAATGCCCTGAAAATTGCACATGCTGAAAACTATTTTTTGAGAAAGTGGTGAATTAAAAGTTGAGGGGGAGCGGTGAATTTTCACAATAGGAAATATACATAGTAATATCTACTCCCTGATAATTAAAAAAAAAATAATAAAACAGGTTATTAGAGACAAGTTTTAGTAGATTTGATGTTGTTTTCTTAGTCTGCAGTGACTTTGTGAAAGATTAATGAAAAAATTTGTCTAATCGACCAAAACTGTACTAGGGCTTTAAGTTTGATTCATTATTTTACTTCTGTTTTCTTTCTGTGTGATTTACAGCCATCCAACAACCAACCATCGTGGTCGCAAGAAGACTCTGGTTTCTCACAACAGCAACAACAGCAGCAACAACAACAACAGCAGCAGCAACAAGCACCACCTCCCAGCATGCCAATGATGTACAACCCGCAACAATTCGCCGGCCAGTCGGCCGCCGCCACAAGCTTCGGGCAGCCCAGTGGGGCATCGAGGAGAGGGTACGGCGCTCCGCGGCAGTACCCAAAACAAAGATGATGCAGTGTTTCTCGGCTACGGCATAATGAATTATAATCTTGAAAAAAACTATTGAACTAGAACAGAAAAAGACTATTGATCAACTGAAATTCCTTTTAAGAATCTTTTAAACGTGAGAGAGGATGGGTAATGCTGAAATTGCACCGGTGCGGGATGATTTTTGTGACTGAGTGTAAATGAGGTGATCGAGTCAGCGACGCGTGCACACAGTTCATCGTTTCTGGAGACTAATTACAGTGATTTTGGAGGATTGATGAATGATGAACAACACCATCTAGAGGCAGAATAGAGAGTGGATGGAAAGACGAAGTGATGGTCTCTGCTATGCCAGAATAGCGATGTGCATTTTGTCAGTATACATATGTTAGTTGTGTTACCTGACCAGGGTAGTGTGGGTTGCATACTGCACACCATTTGCTGCAGAATTTTCATTTGCATCAGCACTATCTTTACATACTGCATGTCTAAAAAATAACTGTGCAAGTTAAAAGTGCCTTCTTTGGCAATTACAAAATACTCTTGTGACGTGATACTTACATCAACATCAAGGGTATAGTCTTAGCTTTCAGATGCCATTTGTTTCGTTCAATTGCTTGTTTTGATCTCGATATGTTTAGTTTACAACAAAAAGGTGAAATCACAATTGTGCCACTTTTACTACAACCAGTGATAGCATCAGGCCCTCTTATCTGGTGAAAATGCCACAAATTATTTTGCCCTTTTGTGGTTAACTAAACCTATCTCGAGATTAAAATAAGCAAATTGAACAGAACAAAAGGCATTTGAAAGCTAAGACTGTGACATTGACTTTGATGTAAGCATCACATCAGAAAGTAGAGGGCACTTTTCATGTGCACAATTTTTTATTTTTTTTTGAGACACACTGTATAGATGATGTGCAGCCATGCAAAAGGAAGACATGTAGTCATAACAGAAGCATACGCGTAACATTTGCTGTTTTCCATCATTTTTCATTTCATGCTTTCTCTTTGTATATTGTATGATGTCAAGCAACAAACTAGTGCCATAGTATTAAAACACAGGCATGCAAAACATACACTCACACAAACACACACTCACACAAACACAGGGATGCCTGTGCACAGACACACACATACATTTACAAGTGAAAGTGTCAGAATAAAATGCAGATACACAAATTGCAAGGCTATAGTGTTATAAAATGGTAATCCAACATTTGCTCCAGTGACATTTTCTCCAGTGATGATATCTAAGAAGATAAAGAGTTATTGTTATGGATACTGTTGGGTTTCAAGGGTTAAGGTTATGGTTAGGGTTGAGGTTAGGGTCAGTGTGTGAAATAATCGTCGGGAGCAATTGTCACCGGAGCAAATGTCATGGAACTATATCACACAGACATGTATGATATTCAGTACAACATCGGCATTTACAGTTATTATCAACTAGAACCATACATTGATATAAAATTGGATTCACTGAGTCCAATGCACAAATTTATTGGTCGAGCTGGCAGTTGGGAAATATTGGGCGAGACATAGTCGAGCCCAATATTTGTCAACTCCTAGCGAGACCAATAAATTTTGTATTGGACGAAGACGAAGAATCCAATTTTATCATTATTATGTCTCTAGGATCTTCCTAGATTCTAGGTTTAAATACACCTGAGTGCAAATCATTCATGTTTCGTGTCATATTTTAATACGGCCAGTGCAAATGTATTTTTACCTAGCCTGCCCTGTCAATGTCATTATTTATGTATTATCGCTACATTTAATCTATCAGAATCCCACTTCAAAAAAGTTAAACCAGCGCTCCTTCTTTTACATTATTTCCTACATTTTACCCTACCTGTGATTCTAATAATCATAATATTAGTTAATAGTTATCGGTCGCATAATCGTACCACAATGCTGTGTGTCAGTCTGTGCTGCGAATTGATAATTAACCAGCGCGCCGGTACGGTATGGTGAGCGCTCGCTGCGCCGCAATGCGTCATTACGTCAGCGCATGCGTAATGGCCAGGAGTCCAATATGGGAATAAATTGGATGCCCAATTTATTCCCATATCGGACTCCTGGCCATTATTACGCATGCGTAATAGCAACCAAGGTTCCAGCCGGTTCAGAACATGTATTTTTATTGGGTCCTTCGATTTGTGTACAGTAATATAGGAGGGAAGATTCTGAAGACATTATTGTGACCTACTGTAAAGCAGGTATGGTTAACTATTGAAAATTGCACCAAAAATGACTATAAGAAATAATGCAATATCCTGCTGTCATGTGATGGAAAAAAAAGTAACACCAGTATCTCCTCTTCAGAGGAGCTGATGAAGCGTCCCAGATTGGACGCGAAACGTTCTCGTCAGAATTCAAACGTAAGTCCAGTCGCCTTGATTTATATGTTTTATTTATTGACATTTTACCTGGATGAATCAGAAATTACATCAGTTAACACCGGTATAAGCACTGATGGTGCAATGGCCTACTATAATACTAGGTGTTAAAAATAAAATTGGTTAATTTTGATATGTAGTAACACAAAAACTATACACCAGATAATACTGGCATGAGTTTGAGTTATAGCTGAAGAGTGAACATTTTAGTTGGAGGTGGTTTCAATACGATATCAATAATCAGTTTTATGTAATTCATACTTATTTAAATAGTTCAGATTTTGCTCAAAATCCAACCCCCTGTACAAAATTGAGACTGTACAGAAATCAAATGGTGTGTGTGAGAGGGTGTGCCTTGTCCACACACAATAGCAACAGACAATGGCTGAGGATAGTGAATAGTCTAGCAGTCGCTAGGCTACTAATGAATATTAATAAAGCATTTATCTTACCTGGACGTAATGAAACTGGCATAACAAAGTTTCCAACGTGTGCTTTTCCAGCCATTGTGCATTGCTTGAATGCTATTGTGTGGGGACTAGACACACACTCTCACACACACCATTTGATTTTTGTGCAGTCTCAATTTTGTACAGGGGGTTGGATTTTGAGCAAAATAAGCATGAATTACATAAAACTGATTATTGATATCGTATTGAAACCACCTCCAACAAAAATGTTCACTCTTCAGCTATAACTCAAACTGATGCCAGTATTATCTGGTGTGTATTTTTTGTGTTATTACATATCAAGATTAACCAATTTTATTTTTAACACCTTAGTACTTTCACAAAGTATTCTTAGTGATATTTATGACTGATAGATCACTGGCATCGACTGAGAATTGGTGTTGGTGAAAATTGAAGCACAAATGAATGTACATGTAGCACAAGTATTTGAATCCATCAAATTGATTTCACAGTCAATTCCTTCCTGCGTATGTCAATGAAGTCCAGATTTTGAATATTATTATTGATCTTTATAATTTTCATGTGTATGTTGTGTGTTTATCGATGTGCAATTTAGCATTTGTAGATATTTTAAAGAAACTCATGAAGTACAAAAAGTTCTTTATGATTCACTGTAGAGAAATTTGCAAGGTGTCTTCTTCCTTTGTTAATGAATAATTATAATGTCCCATTTCTTTTCTCTAATTTTATTTTAAAACTATTTTGGGAGATTGATAGGTTTCCTAGTTTAGGTGTAGGGCTTCGTACTTTTTTTTCAAATCACTTTGGTTGCCGGGCTAAAATCCAAACATGTTAGCCAGAGACTGTATTTTTTCGTGGGTATACGCATAAGGTGTAAAAAAATATGACTTTGCTCTAAAAAAAATCAAATGTAACAGACAATTTGTTTCCGTCATTTGCTCCGTGTTTCTTCATTTATTTAAAGAAAGATATTATTTTCATTAAATACATCAACATTAAGAGTTGAAGTTAAGAGGTATGAAACTAATTGTCTTCTTGGCAATCCAGTGCGCTTTCAGTAGACCATTAGAATAATACATGGGTGAACTGTGCAGCGTCAGCATACAAAATGTAAAAGTCACTGGCGTAAATCCGTGATGTCATCCTATTCATCAGGGGGGAATGAATGAATAGACCATTCCCCCTTGATGAATAGGATGACGCACATATTTACACCAATGGTAAAAGTATATCATTGACAACTGAATCGGTGACTTCACAAAGGGCCCAAGTTCACATGTAAACAAATGGGAACTTGGGCCCTTTGTGAATTCACAGATTCAAATGTCCTTTTGGGTTTGCAATCATGGTAATGTTAGCATTGTCATGTTTTGAACTGGTTATTCAATCCAAGAGCTAGAAAATATAATCTGATGTTGAAACCAAACCCAGTGTATCTCTTCAGACCCCAAGGTCTGTAGTCTGCCAGTTACAGCCCGATTGGCCAAAGGCCCAATAGATAGAGGATTAAAGGGGCTAATTATGAGTAAATACTAAAAGTACTGTGACGTATAAATCTGGTACAAAGGAATGAGGAAAATCAATTATTTAAGAAGAAAGAACTAGAAAAATTTTATAGCTCAGTAAGTATATAACTGTACATAAGATTCAATATGTTGGTATTTGCATTTACCTATATACACATAAAACAGTATTTTAAATATTTGTTTCATTTCCTCTTTTTTTTTCCTTTTAATTTTAGTAGTCACTTAGTTTTAAAAAAAATTATCACGTAGGATATCATTGATTCCTATGTCTTAAAAATAGTGGTGCTGATTCCTCCAAAAGAAGGAAAACTGTTTTTGCTACTGCCTGTTCTCAAATTTTTATCTTAATGCATGTTGTAACTAGAATACCTGTCTCTGCACAGAAGTAATTTCTCATTTGAAATTGAACTTGTAGACAAATTTTGAACTGTGGAATGTAATAGGTCCTACAGGTACAGCAACTATATTGTCAGTGTATACCAGAAAGCCTTTAATTTTTGTTTTACTCTTTTGACGAAAAGATGTTTATGGAATAGAATTTCTTGCATAGAGGTAAACTAGGATTAAACATGATTCACTTTTTATCAAAAGGGCATTAACTCCATTGAGTTTGTACATCGATAAGGCCTTTCTGGCATGGAGGTGAAATTGGTTTAAACATGGTTTACCTTTCTGCCAAAACGGCATAAACTCCAAAGACTTTGTACTGCATCAAGGTCTTTTTGCCAGGAAGGTGAAACAGCCAATTTGGTGTAAAAGTATTGCCGATCATATTACATGACCTACCTACAGTACAGCCATAAATATTTTGAAATCTTATTTGTGTTTTCTGGTGTTATTTATATTTAAGTGAAGTACATTAGTAGTTGTGGATATAACACAGCCTGTGTGATTATAACAATTGCAGATATCAATTTGAGGGCAGATTATGTTTTGTTCAAAAATAATAGAGCCATCATTGAAAAAATTCTAATACCACATTAAATGTATATTCAAGACTATATTGAGCAGTTTATCGGGTCCTGTTGCAGAATAATTGCTACCGTTAATTTCTACTTTACTGGATTGCCAAATGTACATACACTGTATATCTATACCATTCTCAAAATTAGTTATGTCCTCATCAAGACCGTATATATTCATCATACCAAGAACTAGTACATCGTAGAGTATGAAAAAAAATGGTAAACATGAGATATTCAGAATCGGGAGGTGATATTTTTGTTTTCTGCATAATAAGACACCAACTTTTTTCACTGCAATACTGCATTCAGCTGTATATGCTGTCAAGAAATTCATTTTCAGTGATATTGATTTCACATGAGTGGTAGGACAGTGTATAACACTTGTATGAGTGTAGAGGAAATATAATGTATATTTTAGGTTGAAGTGCCACTTTATTAGTGAACAAGTGCATGTATTATTTATGGCTTCATAAAAGCAGAACATGGGAATTCCTAACAGCACAACCTCGCTCCTGATCTGATACCATTATATAATTTGTAGAAACAAACTCATAAATTCATGGGGTATGTATGTACATTAAAAGGATACAACTAAAGAGAAACCTATTTTGTTTTAATTTCTATTCTTCCCCACTACTACAACTGTGTGCAGAGGCAATATATTGTAAAATAAAATGTCGAAGCAATTGAACCGACAGTGTGAGTGCTTATCTCAAACCAATAATTATACTTCATTAACGTAGAAAAAAACCTGGGGAAGTGCTGGTATATAAAACTTTATTTGATTTTGACTGAAATGAATGATCTAGCAACATTCCTATTAGCTTGATATACAAGTGAGACTACAGTACCTTCATAATTAAGTGAGGTTTAAGTGAAATTTTAATTGAAGATTGCAAGGTACATATTGCAGTAATGGAAGGGAAATTAAAATGAAGTTAACTAAAAGAAGAAATAGTAGAGGTTGAAATAGCCTGGGCGCTTTTGCTGAATTAATTTTTATTTGGGGGAAATGTTGTATGTATGATGTCCGTGACTGTGATTTCAATATTTTAAGCTTTAGGAGATGATGACTGTGAAGTGCAGAAATGTACATAGAGATTTTAATTAATGAAATTCAAAATAATTGAATCTTGTATGTATGACTGTCATTATATCATACATGTACCTTGACTTCAGAACATTAGGAATTAATGCAGTCCTCTATCTAGAATAATAGTAGCCGGGAATAGTAGAAGCAAGTAATTATTATTATCGTTTATTTTAAGGATTATATCAAACAGGTAAACATGTTGATTAGATGAAATATTTCATCTGCTGTTTCTCCCAAAGTCATAATAAGCCTTCATCTCTTATATTTGATATGAGTTGTATAAGCGCTATAACATTGTTGCCAATTGGAAGATAAATGCTTGTCACCCTGTGATCAAATGTTAATATGAATTCAGCACGTGTACAAAATCATATTTAGCTGTGCGCCATTATGAAAACCAATTATATATTACTGTACAGAGGAAAGGAAAATATTTTGAACTGTATCACAAATATATTAAATAATTAATATAAAGTTGACATTTATAAGTTGAAATGTTCTGTACACATTAGTGGAGTTAGTGTGCAAATTATTAATGATGTGCACAAACCAGCGGACTACTTCTGTGCTCTAATGAGACAAAATAAAATGATGAATGAAAAATTTTGCAAATGATTAATGTGTTGTTTGTTTGATACTATTTGTGTGTGCGTGTTTGTGTGTGCATGTGTGTGTGTGTGTGTGTGTGTGTGTGTGTGTGTGTGTGTGTGTGTGTGTGTGTGTGTGTGTGTGTGTGTGTGTGTGTGTGTGTGTGTGTGTGTGTGTGTGTGTGTGTGTGCGGGCGTGTGTGTGTGGTGTGTGTGTGTGCGTTTGTGTGCGTGTGTTGGGGGGGGGGTTAGCAGCAGGAAGTTGTTATAGAACAACTCCCTGATAGCAGTTTCTTTTCGCGGCCAAAAAATTTTTACGACCAAATCAAGAACACAGAGAACACAAGAACACAGTATCCCACAGGTTGAAACACAATGTGAAACACAGTGTGAACTCATTGTGAACACGTGTGAAATCTCTTCACAGTGTTAAATTCGAGCGTTTTAACATTGTGAATCATCAATTCACAGTGTGGAACAGAACATCACTTTGTGAACAATCGGTGAAAAACCTCACCACAGTGTGAAATCATCTTCATACTGTTAAATTCGGGCGTGTTCACATACATGTAGCCGACTATGTGAACACACTGTGAACACTGTCCTATCTGTGTTCTTTTCCAGCAGGGAATCGTACCCCCCCCCCCACCACTTCCACAATTTTTGACGACATTTAATCAACTTGGTGACTTTTTCTAAAATTTTAATGCGAACATTTTGATATTATAGTTTAGGAACACTCGGACATCATGTTGCCATGGAAACCACATTTTGAAGGTCATATGCATCATTTTTTGATGTTTCATTGTTTCTCACTACACATTACTAATAAGGTCACTTGTTTTCCATATCTTTTGGCTCAAGTATGACATGAAACTTATGTTTCATCTATTTAAAAACATATATTCAATAAATTTCTTTTGTTTTTCTTTATCGATGAAAGGAAAATGGCGTCAAAACAATAAAAAAAAATACAAAATGCAGACAATTCATTTTTTTTTTTCATTTTTTTCTTTATTTCCATTTTGTATTATTAATACAAACATTGACGCACCAAAGTGTAATTTCATCAAAAAGGTGCACCAGAATGATATAAAATTGCATTCATCCATGCCATTCTAACATGTCTAACACTTTGGTACATCCAACAGTGCATTGCAATTCGTGCATATATACCAAGGACGTCTCCTTCAGTTATGATAACACAAAATACAAAACAATCCAAATTTACTCAATATACTACTACTAATAATAATAATTACTACAAAAATAATACATTACTTCCGCATATGAACGTGATACAAAATATATAGCTAAAAACTACACATGGGACATGCACATTTTGGAACAAGTTTATTTTTGGCGATTTTTTTTTTTATGTGAAACCTTTATGCCCAAACGTCATATCACACCAATAACAGATTCTGAATGTCTTTCGTGTTTTTTTTTTAATTTATCAGTGAAAAATCTAGGGGGTGGGGACCCCCGAGATTTTTGACTATATTTTACATATAGCATCCAAAGCGTTAATAAGGTGTTAAGATTATCTGAATTATACCTCACCTGAAAGATCAGAGTCTGATCTTTCTGCTGAGGTATGGAGAGATAATCTCGACATCCCCCCCAAAAAAAATTTTAACAGAGATGCGAGTACTCTATCTCTTTCTTTGTAGCTGTAAAAGTGTATTCGACTACACAATCGTGGACATGAAATATAACCATTCCTTGAGTCTGGCCTTCTGTAAGTAAGTTAAGTATTTGTTCACCATACTCACGAAGATAGACATTGTATTGTATTTTCCTATTTGTCATGACATAATTTTGATCAACACCCATATCAGCAAAAGTCTGACCAATCCAGTGAACAGTGTAGATCTAGCTGCTCGCGCCTATGCTCACAAGAGCGCGAGTTGGATTCAGAACTAGAATGACAGTATCTTTATCTTTAAGAACCATATGTATATAATAATAAATTATTTTGACCAACATTGATGCAAAGATCACTGTTAGATTGATAGGTCTGCGGTACTGCGACCTGATTCTGATCATACCCACATGCCTGATAAAACATAAGTTTAGAGCTTATCAAATCGAAAACTAATTTGCATTTATGCAAATTCTGACTTGTGTATTGTCAAATACATCCATCATGTTCACGACAGGAGCAACTGGCATTTAGACTCTTGATTGTTTCCTAGGGTAGCTAATTGCCAAATGGTATATTAAGAAATATTGAATATTTGTGTCAATGGCGGCACTTAATTTGCATACTATGCTGAATTGAATTACAATATTTGGTTAGAATGTGCTTATGTGATTCCGGGCTATAGGAGCATTATTTTTACCGGTCATTTTCTTTATCTGCTAAAATTTGGTGACATTTGGTGAATATCTGAATTGTTCTGTACCGGGAAAGCTAATTTGGCATATATGCAATTAATGTACGTTTCCAGCTGGATTTTGGGATTTTTTAGTATGGTGTTCAGTACCTAATACGATCGACACATACAGCAAAATCCATTCTTGTGCAATTGTGGGTGGCGTACAGGCCTATTTTGACTGACTATTTGGCGTTTTTTTTTAAGCTTATGGCCAAAGGTCAATATCACACAATAAGATCTAAATGTTTTTCGTTTTTTTTTTTAAATTAATCAAGTGAAAATCTCGGGGGGGGGGGGGGGAGAGGGGGGGGGGGGGCGAGATTTTTTTTTTTAAACTAAATTTTACATTTTAGGCATCCAAAGCGTTAATAAGGTGTTAGGTTATTTCTGAATTATAT
>JZLH01S0441745.1:15113-26799 GCA_001188425.1 Eucidaris tribuloides
TTCAGTTTTATGTTCACCAGCAAGTGTGATATGGGTTTGTCACAGTGCAATGAAAGTAAAAAGAATCGGTTTGTACATGTGCATTCAAAACATTTACTGTGAGGGGAATAGTAATGCGCCATTAAAGGGAGAAGGCGCCAGCAACTAACAGACATAAGTTAAGAAAATATTTGAGTTCTTGCCAATCAATCAGATTGTACGTGCACTGCAGGGAGCTGACCATGCGTGACCAATGCATGCCACGCGACGTGTGTTAGCCGCACCGTGGTATGCACTACTAGTATTGAATTGATAAGCTCCCCCCCCCCCCCCCACCAAGTTTGTCTAGGTAAAACTTTACAAAGAACGCTAATAATAAACACAAATTAACTAATTTATTAGTTGCGTTTGATGAGGGATCACACAGTACCCCGTATTTAGGCTCTTTTTGTCACCATGTACCATAATTCTCCACAATACTCACAATGTCATTTTTATTCTTAACTTATAGCCCTGTTAGTTGCTGCGCCTTCTCCCTTTTAAAGGCATGCAAACAGAGGCAAGAAAATAGCTTAGGTCTAATTATTATGTTCATGTTGGAATAGCTTGAATTGCCACAATTATTGTGGGGTGGGCGAAATTTGACCGAGCAGTATGCATTGTCAGTCTAGGTGCTAGGGCCGTCAGTTTTGTTTTGTAGCTTTATATTTTATAGACGATTCAGAAGTAAGTAACTGATTGTCAATCAGTCGTGGTGGAAATTTATAATTGTTGTCAACTGGGTTGGCAATATTATTGCCATTTGAATAGGCCCTAAAACAAAGTAAATAACAAATTGATCATGCACAAAAAATAGCCCCAAAACGACCACGTCAACGATTAGTACTTTTTACAACTCCTTTTCACTTATGGACAAGCATCTTTGAGTTGATTTATTTTTTTTAAGAATGGGAAAAAAAAACAACAGTGATTTAGATTCAAATCCAAATTGTGCAATCCTGTGTGATACAAGTATACAATTCTTAAGGATAGTAAAAATTTGTGCCACATTCTGTTAGCATCAATCAAATGACACCAATGCCTTTGTGTTCTTTGATCATCAGAAATTCAGAATGATCACGAAATTCAGGGGTCTTCCTCGTATGTTGACTTATAAATATCACGGGACAGTAAAAGTAACGCATTAAAACATGCAATGGAATAGCTACTTTGCCTGTTTGATATATTGTACTTGTTAACAAATTCGAAAAGCAAATTTTTTTTTCAGCAGTCATTGGTAGTCAACCTCCGATTGGTTCAGAAAACCTTTTTATTTACTAGCTATCATAGTATCCTAAGACTATTGACTACTAATAAATTTTGTTAGTTAAATGGCAAGGGGGTGGGGGGGGGGGGGCGCTGATAAATGTTTATAACTTCATTCCTAGCGGTCTCGTGGCCTGGTAAATACATAAATCTAGTAAATCCCTCCTTAGCGCGCTTAAGCGCCTGACCTCGGCGTGGAGCCCAATCTGCGCGGCCGCTAAACTCTACAGCCAATTTCAAAATCTTCACACCGCACTAAGACATGACCATCACGCGCTGTCGTAAGTGGCGGCATGAAAAAGAAAATTCTGTGAGAAAGGTATCTCCAGCTGGATGGCGTATAGTGTCTGTCTATTCAGCTTCTATATGGCGTTAGTGCGTTTCCTCTAACTGCAGTGATGGCAAGGTCGTGCAAGAAGCGCAAATTGGGCGATGATTTTCATAGGAAAACGCTTGAACGCAGTATTAAAACATATATGCAATAAAAGATGGCGCTGTGAGGGGGTGTATGGTACATAGTTAACCGTTGCGCGAAGGAGGTTTTTGCAGATGTTTACATATAAAAATTTATTTTGCTTAGTTTAGTTTTTACAGGGTACTACATCCAAAACTCTCGTGCGCGGAGGTGGCGGTGCGGTATTTTTGATGCACGCTCGGTGATTGGCGCCAGCTGCACAAGCTCCGTTATTCATGGTCACTTTCGAATCCGACGCGCGACTACTCTCTGGATAGTATTATTCGGTACCAGTTCCATGTCACGGTTTCTGTACACACATATGCTAGCCGGGTATTTCAAAATGCTGAGGTGTAGAGACCGGGTGTATACTGGTTGATCAGAAAACCTGGTAAAGTGAAGCAGTTCGCATTGATAATCGCGGTGTATCTACTGAAAGGAATTGAAAGTACCAGACAGTGCTTAGTATCTTGAGGGATGAGTATTGTCTTTAATATTTTGAAGAAACTGGTGTATTTTGTGTGATTATTTGGCAGGAGTTTGGCCAACTTAGGGTTTGGCAACTTTTGCAAGGCACGTCTGACGCCGGTCATGCATGCATGACAATGGTTTTGTGCGCCAGTGCAGTGGCAGTGCTGTATAAATCGGTGAGCGTGAATGTGTACGTGTGTGTGCTGTGCAATACGTGTGTATAGCCAGTGGACATCAAATTCTTCGGCAGCTAGCTGGCTAGTGTTGTGTGGACTCATTGTAACTGTGCTGTGCCCAAGAAATCATTCCAATTTAGAGAAAACCTGTAAAATTCCATCTCAACGTCTTGATCTAAAAATGGAAATTCCGCTTTGGGAGTAACTTTAGAATGCAACACAAATTTTCTGCGAGTGCTAACCAGATAGATCTATGCATGCATTACAATGATGTGCGCTGACGGAATAAACCGCAGGAGTCTGATTTGCGTTGCATTCTAAAGGTAAGCCGCCATGAATTTTTACATGAAAAGTATAAAAACCAAACATATTTTCCGTTTGATTTACTGGTAAAACGGAAAATCACTGTCCCTACCAATTCATTGTGCGATGAAAAATTTACTTAGTAAAATGAATTGAATTAGATCTAACGTAGACCTATTTTATCCCAGTTTATCAACTTATAATTTACAACAATAACAGTGAATCTGTCTCCTTTTTATTTACAGACACAGGCTTCTCATTTTTAACAAATACCGACACCATCAGTCAGTCTCCTCACACTCACCACTGCTCTGTTAAAAAGAAATAGAAATGCCCCCGAATAAAGGAGACTGATTTCATCGGGCTAGCTAGTCTACCCAGGCGTGCCCACAACGACAATCCACAGGCTCGGACATGCGTGTATATGCAGCAAATGCTGAACCGGCCGGTCTCGATCAGTCGATCCAATTCTATTTCTAAGTTAGCTCTGTTTTGCCATCGCAACAGGTCCATGGCCCATTAAAAAATCTTTACCGTTACAGTACTGGCATGGCAGTAGGAGCGCTGGTCTCTACATGTAAATCACAGATCGTCTTTGATAACAATTAACAGGATCATCTTCATTTAGACCTATAAGGATTTCTTCACATAATGGGAAAGTTCAGTGGTCTTGACAGACTTGACTGCCTTGGAATTGCCGATGGCGACACAAATTGAGTGCGCTAGCTCCATGTTTAGCATAGACGGACGGGTCTATCAGGTTTTAAAACAAAACAGGTCGGTGGGGAGGCGGACAAGTCATAAAAAAACATGATTACAAGTTACATTTACAGATGAACTCCAAACTTAAATGAGTACCTCTTGCACAGAGAATTGCAGAAGAGTAGCTCAACAAATCCATCCATAAACTCATTGCACTTAAATCTAATACCGATTCATACTAGTCATGCCAGTCATTACCAGGCATCAGGAGGTGAGGAGGCCGAGGGGGAGGGGAGGGACAATCTTCAATCTCGTTCAACAAACTCCCAACAGACTAAGGATTGTTGCTACAAATATTCTCTGCTACCACGAACATTCTCAGAACTGGAACCATCCGATGTAACATGTACAAATTTGACTCTTTGTGATTGAATTTTTTGTGACAAATTCATAATGGCCAACACTGGTCCATAGAGTAGACCCGAGTCAAGATCCTCTCTGTGACATTTTTTTTTTCTCAGTGAGAAATTGAAAATCGGACACTATTGTCTCAATGTCTTCATCTATTTCACCAATCGTAATCATGAATCAAGAATATCCAGTTAAGTCAAATCATCAAATTATTTTGAAAAAAAATTGTGGCAATTAAAAATCAATCGATAAATAAGAAGTTATGACTCATCTCATGTTAACTTAGCTTTGTTTGTGACGTGAGTCATATAAACTCATAACCTAAATATTTTTAATTCAATAATTTATCATTTGTTTTTTTTTGGGGGGGGCCTGGGACTGATGGAGCATGTATGGGTGGTCTCAGATTGATTAGATCTAGTTCTAATTTTTGTAGTTTCAAAGAATGCTTTAGTTTGAATTGCTTAGCCTATCTCGACTGTTTTGAATAGCATGAAACTACACCTAGTTAATAAGTTAGTTATTCACATACTGTATCCTGTTTGGAAATCAGATTTAGTTTGCAGCTGTACCAGTGATCCTTCTCAAAGACAATGGAACCGACAACAACATGGGCTGAAGCTTTTGGTCAGTTTTGGACTATACTAGCGAGATCCCTGTATAAGTTATTCTACACTTTACATTATTTATCCTGCCACTGACGTCAAATAATTTACGTTTTTTACCTCTTTCTCTCCAGGATTTGACTGCTGTGACTGTATATAGTTGTAAATATAGATTTCCAGAGAGTATATATCACCCTAGATTATAATGGAAGATTTTCTGAAGATTGAGAAGATTGGAGAAGGTAAGTATAATTAATCATATTGATCTCTTTGTAATCCATCAACTTCCTAACAGTGAAACTATTATCGGGGAAACTCCTTATAACAAGGACCTAAAAACCATGACAATTACTTTGTTATATCAGGTTCCAAAAACAAAGAAATATAAAGAGTTGAGACCTGAAAAATCACCTTGTTATCAGAGGGTTTTGTAATATATGATCTCTTCAACAGGGTTCCACTGTATTGAATTATTTGAATGAATTCTTAATTAATGACTCTGTGTTTAGTCTGCGGCACTTTGTGAGTTTGTGTACAGTTGCGAACTATTCTACAAATAAAACTCACAGAAAGAAAAAGTTGTAATAACTGGCAGGTGAAAGGTCAACCTGAAATTCTAGTTTGTTGATATAAATAAAGATTTCTTTCAAATCTTAGTGATGTAGTCTACATCAAAGTTAGATACCCTGCCGTCAAGTCCAGGATTTCTAAAAACTATTCTGCAGCACCATTGTAGAACATCACTATTCCGCCCTTTAGAACTATTTCTATTAACATTTGTTGTACAATCCCTCCTTCCAGGTACTTATGGCGTCGTCTACAAGGGCCGTCACAAAAAGACCGGAAAGATTGTCGCCCTGAAGAAGATTCGTCTGGAGAGTGAGGAAGAGGGTGTGCCGAGTACAGCCATCAGAGAGATCTCCTTGCTCAGAGAATTACAACACCCTAATATTGTCAAGTAAGATAAGATTGATTTTTTTTTGCTTAATTCATTTATGACTGTTAGTTGGCAGTACATATGCAAAATGTGCCCCACCCCCACCAACCACCACATTTTCATTTTCAGTAATTTCAGACTATGCAACAATGCACTGTACATGCTTTAATCAATCTGCCAACGAAAAGTACTAAATTCAACCTGATGTACAATATGCCTACTTTCCAACTAGATTTTAGATTTCGATACACTGAATTACAGTAGACTTGAAAAAGAAACAGGATGAAAATAGGGTCAAGACTGGCTAAGACCATCTCACTTACAGACCAGTGGTTATCTGCAAGACAGAAAGAGCATGAAATACATACTTACAGAAAATGGAATTTTGTAGAATTTTATTTTTCCAGAAAAATGGGAACATAATTTTCTTTTTCAAAACATAAAAATAAATCACTGTTGAAAGGAACTATATAACAGTGTTTCCAGTTTAAAGAATCTAAGCTGTATGATTCCCCATTCTACCAGTGTCTCTGACATGGTCTAAAAATGAAGCCCTGAAAAAATTGCAGTTTAAAAAGATCAGTAAGTGCTTCAAAAAAGTAAAAATCATTAAGAGACCATTTCAGCTTTCCCCCATAGACTGCTGTGTTGCAGAATTTCCTATCGCCTGATAGGAAATTAATGTGCCAATTTGTATCTGTATATATTGTACTAGTGAGAACATAACTGTCTAAACTTTTGTGTTCTAAAGTGTTTATTTGTCCATTCAAACACTGTCAGATAGCAAAGTTCGACAATTTTTTAAACGTGTCTTCCACAGTGTTATATAGTGTCTTTGTGGTCATTGATTTATAATGGCCTCTAAAGTGTGTCTACACAATGTGGCTGTGTAAATGCTACCAAAGGTAAACAAGTTTACACATGTAGTGTCAGTCAAAAGAAAAATGGCATGAAAACAAACAATTTTGACTTTGCCTAAGGCTTGAGAAAACAAATTAAATTTGTTTTGTTTAAAAAGAGAACCCAGAAGAAGAAAACAGGATACAGAATTTGATTTCAAGAAAACAGAATGTCAAGTTACTGCTAAAACTCACGATATACAATCCATAATTATTCATTAGGTTGTTTCATCATGTACTTTTGTGTGATTGATGGAAAAAAATCTGTCATATTGTCCATCCAAGTATGGAGCTTGTCTGCATGTAATGTTGTAAAATTGTCATCATTTTTATTCACAGTCTTGTCGACGTTCTAATGGAGCCAAACAAGCTTTACTTGGTGTTTGAATTTCTAACAATGGACCTGAAGAAATACATGGAAACTCTGAAGGGAAATCCAATGGATCCAGCACTTGTAAAGGTAAGAAAAAAGAGGGAGGAAATGGACAAGAAAAATGACAGATTGCTGTGCATGTACACATGAATGGAAACAGAATTAAGACCAGTATCCATTCTGAACTTTTTTTCCATAATGCAAGTCATTCTTGAATGTGAAGCAATGAACAGATGAAACATTGAGTATTGATTAAGCATTTAGCATTCAGAGTATGCAAATGCATTTATACACTCTAAAAAAAATGTAATACTACTCAGTTTTAATCAATCAGAGTCCAGTATTTAGGGCCAGCCAGGTGGGCTTTTGATTGAAATTTTTGCAACTATGTACTGTATATGCATATATTTCGCATCCATATATTTTCGCGATTTTGCTTCAAGATGGGCAATTCGCGAGAGTATATTTTCGCAATTTTATTAAATTTGCATTTATTTTGTACAGAAATGTCAGGAAGTGAAACTTTTCACTTTCAGTAAGTCACAAAATTCGCAAAAATAAAACCACTGAAAAATATTCAGCATATACAGTATTTATGGAACATGTCTCTGGTGTGCATGTATTTTATGTGTGCAGTACTCAAGTTGAGGGAATTCTAAATCCTGAGTTAACTATGAAATGGAAATTCTGGTTTAACTAAATTTTCCATTTTTTTTCATTTTATTTTCTTCAATCACAAATATAGAGTTATCTACATCAGATCTTAGACGGCATCCTCTTCTGTCATGCCCGCCGCATCTTACATCGTGACCTGAAGCCACAGAACTTACTCATCGACAACAATGGTCTTATCAAGTTGGCTGATTTTGGACTAGCGAGGGCATTTGGTATCCCCGTCAGAGTATACACACATGAGGTAAATTGTTTGGGGGTCAGTAGTCTCAACAGATTAGAATTGTTTGCAAGGTTGACTATAGTTTGACTAAAGGAAATCATTTGACAGGAAAAAAAAAGGATCATAAAATTCGTAAAAGCACTCAAATAATGGGAAATGATGAAATACAAGTATTAAAGGTAAATGGCATGGGTGGAAGGGTGGAAGCAGTCCTTATTTGTGATTCTAGAATGAAATATCAAATTTGTTGTGTAGCTTTATTTGAGTTTGTTTTCTATCGTTGTCATGCTTTTAATTCACTTCTGTTGTAAACACAATCTGCTCTTCCCTAGAAATCCATCCTGCCATGCTGTCACTCCAGCAAATATACATGTTGGTAGTCTAATAAATATGACCCCATTATTAACAGACTTGTTTTCGGGCTGGTGCAGTAAGTGAACCCTGTCCAATGTATGTGTAGGATAGCTTGATGTGGACAAGACCTCCAAAAGAAAATCAACATTTTCACCTATTTCAGATCAGGTGTAGCTGCCTGTATGAGTGAAAATATGATTTGAAAATTAAAATAAGACCAAGATTGAGATAGATCATTGAATAATAGATGAGATATTTGAAGTGCAACTGTTTCATTTGTGTGAAAGCTATTCAGTTCTGCCTACGACTTCCCTATATACCGCCATCTGACCCTAAACAGATGAACAGAAAAAATTTCAAAATTTGTCTTTAATGGGGTCATACTTATCGGACTAAGATATTGGTAGATGTTTCACCTCATTGGTTATCAAAGCAGCTTGGATCACTGTTAATCTTGGCATTTCTGTTTAAAACCAGGACATTTGGAAAAGTAACAAAAAAATGTTGATTAAAAACTGGAATTGTATTTTCCCTGCAACTGTGCAACAAAAAACATAACTCGGAAACTGGAAATGTTTTTCCCCTGCCGTACTATCCATCAGGTTGTTACGTTATGGTACCGTGCCCCCGAGGTTCTCCTGGGTTGTAATCGCTACGCTTGCCCCATTGATGTTTGGAGTGTTGGCTGTATCTTTGCCGAGATGGTCACCAAGCGACCCCTCTTCCACGGCGACTCGGAAATTGACCAGCTGTTCAGAATATTCAGGTAAAGTGGTGCAAAGCTGCCAACCCTCCCGGAAAATCAAGCAATCTCCCAATCTCCCGACACATACTCGAAATGTCCTGGATTCTTAAATTTTTGAAAGGTATCATACTTTCGTCAGAGCTCCTTTAAAAGTTAAGAAATTTACATGCTCCCTCTCCCTAAAATAGGCCGCGAACATGCACAAGCAATGTCGCTAGCTAGCATATATTGAGCACTGTTTCAGCCAGCTGGTCACGCCACTATGCTCTGCACCATAGGCCATGTGCATGAGGAGTACGCAGGGCTCGACACTAGCACTTGCCCGCTTGCCCGGGCCAAGTAAAATTCAATGTCGGGCAAGTAAAAACTCAAAATGTTAGAATTTACTTGCCCGATTGGGCAAGTAAAATTCTGATTATAAATAATATGAAATGAGCAATACATGTGCAAAAGTCTTACCAAAAAGGAACAAAACTATGTCTTAATATTTGTTTTCAGTTAACTTTTATTATTACATGTATCTACATGTATTTTTTTTTCATTACATAATTTCATGACTCTTTAATTCCATAATTAAATCACACCTTGTGCATTCCTCAGAAATTGAATACAGACAATCATTGCTATAAAAAGGCCTTATTGGTTGAAATTAGCGAGAAATAATTTTTAGTGTTTTTGATTATTGTTTTTTCGGGCAAGTAAATTTTTCGTTTGGGCAAGTAAAAATCAGAAAATGATAATTTTACTTGCCCAAAGGGCAAGTAGTAAAAAAAGTTAGTGTGGAGCCCTGGAGTACGGTACCCGTATTTGCCAGTGTATGCGCTCTGATTGGCTGAGTGAATATATCGTGTTTTGGAATGAAAGTCGGAGGACGCGCATTAGTTCTAACACGTAACTATTTTTGACAATTACGAAATTAGAGGTTGCAGTGAATTGAAAAAAATAAAAATTAAAATGAAACACTAGGTAGCCCTATTGATATACAACATTTTGCTTACCATTTTGAAAAAAAATGAAATAAAAATCAGCACAGGAATTACAACAGTCTACAGGGGAAAACTGAGCTGGTCGCTCAATGATCTTCACTTTGTTAAAAGTACTTAAAGGCCCACTGTCATGACATGATGAAAAATGCCCTCTTTTGACTGAAATCATAAACAGGGTGCACTTATGACCTAATGACACCCGTAATGCGACAGAAACAGCCATGACAGTGTGGAAAAATACATTTGTTTTCCTCCCACGATCTGTAGGCCTATACTATGATACTGCAATAATTCAGGTTCGTGAATACACGTATGTGTATGCATGTATTCCAAGACTAGTTGTCATTCTCTTTGTGGTTGAGTTGATCCTTGACAGTGGGCCTTTAATAATCGTTTTGAACTTTTTTGTTTTGTTTTTTCAGGGCTTCACAATTTAGACTATATCAGAGATGCAAGTAGCATGAAGAGTTATGTAGCCCAGATTTTTCTTTTCAACAACGTAAAACAATGCCTAACAAGGTTTCCAGTGTAAACAATCTGAGCTACACAATTCCCCATGTTACCGTGTCTCTGATAAGGGCTAAACAAAGACGCCCTGAAAAAAATGCAGTTCAAGACGATTACCATTTCCATTTTCCCCAGGAGACTGATGTGTTGCAAAATTTCTGTCTGTTGACAATAATTCATGTGCTGATTTTTATCGGTACATATTTGACAAGTGACATCATAACTGTCTGAAGTTTTTATGTTCTTGGATGTTTATTTGTCAGATAGCAAAGTTTGACAATTTTGAAATGGGGCTACTGCAGTATTAGTGTCTTTAATTTCAATACTGAACAAGCTTACAACATAACTTGCATTTTGACGTGTTTCAGAACTATGGGAACACCAACAGAAGAGACATGGCCTGGTGTCACACAGTTCCCAGACTACAAGCCAACGTTTCCTAACTGGACCCAGGAAAATCTGAAAGGATCTGTCAAGGCTCTAGGTGGAACAGGTCTAGAGCTTCTCAGGGTAAGTGTTCCAAGTCTTGGGAGGGGGGGGGGGTAGACACAATCATACAATGAATGGACTGGGGCGTGTGGCTGCATCAGAAATACAGACAGAAGTATGGAGCAAAAATTAAATTGCACTATGTTTTTATTTGAGATAGAGTCAACTTGGCCCAAGTCAAATCTCTTGGGATCCCACAAATCACTTCAACTTAGACGAAATTCAAGTTACAGTTTTGCACACAATTCTATGTTAGACATGATTCACATGAATACAGAGAAATGGTGGCTAAATATATCATGATTGTACCAATGTATTGAAAAAATGAAAAATTCTGTTTATTTATATTAATTTTTTTACGCTTCACTCAACCTTAGTATTTGATTGGCTAGCTTATATGAGACAATTTTTATTTCATACCTGTAGCCCTCTGCCTCAAAGAGAGGCAGAGGCATAATTACTGGGGGGTTGTCTATCCACTATTTAAGTACCACTGGAGGCATTTTAACAAAGCTTGGACCAAGGATAAAATGATAAGCTTTAGGGACTTATTCTTCACAAGTTGAAAGGGTAAAGAGGTTAGCCCCAAAATGCCATTTTCAGTGACACATATTATTTATGTAATTTGGTGGATAAGAGTGAAAACAAAAGGACAAATATTTTTGTAGAATTAAAAATAATGTCCATAAACATTGTCCCAGAATGTCATTTTCCATATCTGTAGCTGCGCATTGGAGGATCACTTAGGAATGTTCACTATCAATTTAGATTTGTATCAAGAGTTAGGGTTTTTAACATGTCCCTTCTGGGCATGAAACTAATATGTTTTCTCACTCTAACTTTTTTTGATTCATTGTTCCTTCCGTCGGACATCAAAATATTAATTTTTTGACCAGTATAAATTTGGTACACATTGAGATTTGCGATATATGATGTTGCGAGATGCGGAATGAGCGGTACCGTCATTCACGTTTTCTAGTTAAGTAATGTTTGGATTTGGAGTGAGTTAGGTTCATGAAATGTATGTTGTTAGGGTGTCATATTAACAAACCGAAGAGTAGACCAAGAAGACATTAGAACCAAAATGTCAATAAA
>JZLH01S0441779.1:0-25247 GCA_001188425.1 Eucidaris tribuloides
TTAGTTATCAGGTACAATGCCATTTTGCAATGATAGATTAATATTTCACATAATGGATGAGATATGACATGAATTACTTTTTTTTTACAATGTGTATATCAATGTCATCAAAGCCAGCACTCTTGCCACTTTTAAATTAGTTGTAATATTCACAATTTCGTTTCAGTAATAGGTTTAAAAAAAGCAGTACAGGGATTTCTTTTGATGTAGTGTGCAAAATTTTCTGGAGCACTTGGGCAAGTCAAGGCAAGTTTAGGCCCAACATTTATAAAATAATCATTGAAACAAGAGTCACTAATGACATTTTCATCCTCTGTACGTTGGTTATTACAGACAAGAGTATATGGCAAGACATTCTTTCGTGTATTTTTACCTAGAATTCCATTTATTATTTTCCATGTTTGCTTCATATTCCCAGCTGCACTTTGAAATTCCTTTTTTTCTCATGCGTTACGCCATTTAGGGTCGCAAATTTGATTATGTAGGTTACGCCGTTGAGGGTGCATTTCTGAGGTTGTTGGACACGTTGGGTAGCAGACCATGTGGAGATGTTCCCCCAGGAGAACCATAGTCTTGCCAGCACAGACTTTATTTTGGGCACTATAATTTCAACAGCCGCCTTGAGCCAAGACGTAATCTTGTTGACTAGGGCACGTGATACGGAGCAGCCTATAACACCACAGGGCCTATGGAATAAATAGTCTGGGCAGCAGCAGATTGTTCAGACACCTGATTTGCAGTAGGCCACGACGGAACAAGGGTTTTATGGCCTGTAAAAGCTAAGGAGAACCAGGTGCAGCGTGTCACAGCTAGTTGTTACTACTAAAAGGAGAGCTGCAATTGCACATTGCCTATAATTGTCGAACCAGTTTGGGGTCATCCCTTTTGCTGTCTATAATGTCCAATTTACATACATGTATAGCCAGAAATGGCCTCAAGTCTTATTTGCAGAGGGCAGTCTTGTCATTTGTGAATCATTGCTTTTTACACGGGGCCTGCTGAAAAAAACAACAATTAAAATCACATTTGGTTTGAGAGATCATGCTGTTATTAAAACTAAAGAAACATACATGTATAAAACGATATAAACAAAAAGGAAAAAAAGTTTTTAAAAAGTTGTAATAATTACTTGCATTTCAAGGTATATTTATACGGTGGAAAGGGTTCTGTTTTATAGACAACTGAATTCAATAGACCATTTCGGTAATGTATGTAAATTTTATGTATAAACCTTTCTGACAAAGGTTGTTCTTGACAACCTGCCCTGGACTGCCACACATATTACTAATGTATACAATACATGTTGCATTTTTATTATTGAGATGTACAGGGGCGTCGATCCATGTTACGTATTGGGGTTGGGGGGGGGGATGGGCAAAAGTAACAAAATTCCAACATTTCCGGCGCGCCGAAAATTGACAATTTTGTACACTCCTGCTCATAATTACGGAATATTTTGTTCATACTAAAGTTCTTTCTCCTATATCGTCCAAAATTTTCAAGACAACTGTTTATTTCACAAAAAGGCAGTATGTGAAGCAATTTTTGGATTTCTTGAGATGACTATATTAAAAACTAAAGTACGTTTGAGCACAATAACAATTATATATTTATTTTTCTAAAAATCCACAAAAAATCATGAAAAAGCATTAAATTAATTGAATTTAAAAAACAACACAGAGAAATTAATAAATTTTGGTCTAATGTCATTTATCACTAAATTAACATCAGAATAGTGTCTGTTACAAGTCTAATAACGCGCGTAACCACCACGTGACTAAACAACAACAACAACACCGCCCTTTATAAACACAGGTTTTAGTGTCGAGTCGGACGCTACTAAATGCTCACAATTCCTGAAATACTTGGATTATGATTGTTTCACCTGGGGTGAACAAATATTGATCCCAGACGTACCGTTCACGGGAAAATGGCAACTTCTAAAATGTTTTTTAAGTATTCCATAATTATGAGCATGAGTGTATATGAGTGGTTTTTATGCCATGTTTAATGGTTTTATAGTACTTTCCAATTTTTTTTTTAAACATATATTTCATTTCATATTATGAATTGTTCAAATTGTCAAAATTATTGGTTGGGGGAGGGGCAAATCGATATGTTTGCCCCCCCCCCCCCATATTTTTATGGGGGGGGGGGGCAATCGCCCCCTGCCCCCACAGGATCGACGCCTCTGGAGATGTATTCATAGGAACAGATGAAAGAAATAGCACATAGCTAGGTTGTGGACAAAATATTCATGAATTTGAATAGATTACCGTAGTGGACTGTTATCACCCTTTTTCTGTACCACAGTTCATCAAAGTCGGCAAACGGGAGGCTGCTCAACAACTGGCTGAGGACAGAGCAACAGCAAAGAGACAGGCCGAAGAAATGGCGAAGGTGGTGGCGGGTCAAAAGGAGAAGGCGAGGAGAGATGTACAGGCACAGAAAGCTGCACAAAAAGCCGCACAGAAGACGAAGTAGAACAGCTGCTCCGCTGACAAGTGCTCCGACAACTATAGCAAACACTAACCGAACCCTAAAGCTACTGTCACGCTGCGCCGTCTAAAGATTCCGTGTGAAAAACGAACGCGTACGGACTTTTTAATTCGTTTTTCAACTGGATAACACACGTATCTAGATGTTGACAGACGGTGCTCTTCCGTTCTGTTCCATTCTATTCATATCCCATATGCCACCGTCTGACACCATCTGAGGTAAATATTTTAGACGGAGGCAGACGGAATCGTTAGACGGCGCAGTGTGACAATTAACCCTAACGCTAAGTTACCAACCCCTAATCACTGCGCCGTCTAAAGATTCCGTCTGAAAATGAACGCGTACGTATATTATTAGTTTATTGGACTTTTTAATTCGTTTTTCAACTGGATTACAAACGTATCTAGACGTTGACAGACGGTGCTTTTCCATTCTGTTCCATTCTATTGTATTCCATTTGCCACCTTCTGAGGTAAATATTTTAGACGGAGGTAGACGGAATCGTTACTGAGACGGCGCAGTGTGACACAGCCTTAACCCTCATCCTAATCAGAACTGGACACCCGATTTCATCTCTCACCCCTGCTCTTTGTCTTCTGAGATATTGTCATTGGAGCAACTGTTGTGTCACCAATTGATGACACAGCTACAAAATGGACGGATACAGCCAGATATAGACCAAAGATTGATGGACCAATGTTTTAGCCTGGGAGACCAAAGTTTCAGCCCGAAAGGCCAACGTTTTAGCCCAATAGACCAAGTTTTATCCCGATAGACAAAAGGGCTAACAGACTGAAACTTTGACAAGTAGATCTCATAGATTGAAGGATCAATAGAATGAATATACGGTGCATTTGCGCTTCTAAGGTGCATCAGAAAATCTGTAAAAATATTGTGAAAAAGTCGCTCTGCGCCCCCAGCACCCCCGCTTCCCAGGGCCATGAGCATACCTTTGGTCTAGCAGAGCTTTGATCTGTCAATCCTTTGTTCCACTGAACCTTTGGGGAGTCTCCAAATTAATGGGCATTCATGTTAAGGCAAGGGGGTCTCTTTTTGGAGATCATACATGTAGTTTACTAAATCAAGTGACATTTGCACATTATTGAGTCACTTTCAATTTCAAGTTTTGTTACTTTACAGATACGGTAGACTCTCGTTATAACAAACTATTTGAGATCAAGGAAATTACTGTATAATCAAGGAAACTACTTTGTTATAACAAAATTTTGTTTATATCAGGGTTGCAAAACGAAGAAAATACAAAGGAAATTTTAAAATTGGGAGTGGAAATATATGTCTGTTATAGCAAGATTTTTTTAATACGTGTATCAATGTTCTTTATATCGAGAGTCTACAGTACCACAAAATAGGGATGGAGTAGAGGTCGACGGTTCCGAGTCACGAGGTCGCTGGAAAATATTGTTCCCAAAGACTTTGTACATAGGACTCGGTCCACGGCCAATGCCAAGGGCGGCAAAATCTGGGCTCAACTCCATCTCTACCACAAAATTATGTGTATCATATGTTTCAAGTAATTTATGGAAAATAAAACATCAGGAGAATGTGATTAACACCATAAAACTGTTAAATCCATAATCATAGTATATTTATATTTTAGCTGTATATATGAAATATCAAAATTGGGTTCATTTTTTGTCTTTTGGTGGACTGAGGAGATCGACAATGTGCTTCTATCCACCTGTTACAGTAGTCCTTATAACATGTAACTCTTTTTTGCCTGGACATACATCACCTCTACAATGTGTCTCAAAAATTATGCAAGTGAAAAGCACCCTCTTTGGCAATTAGAAAAATTACTTTTGTGACGTGACACTTGGATCAAAATTATGGGCATAGTATTAGCTTTCAAATGTCATTTATTTGGTTTAATTTGTTATTTTAATCTCGAGATATGTTTAGTTATATCCACGAAAGAGCAAAATCAATTGTGACACTTTTACTAGGGAAAAAGGGCTGATGCTATCATTGACTGTAGTAAAAGTGGCACAATTGTGATTTTACCTTTTCATTGTTAACTACATATAATTATCATGAGATTAAAACACGCTAACTGAACGGAACAAAATGCATTTGAAAGCTAAGACTTTGTCCTTGATGTTGATGTAAGCGTCACATCACATCACAAAAGTATTTTCTAATTACCAAAGAGGGCACTTTTCACTTGCACAATTATAATTGAGACACATTGTATGTTGGGAATATATGACTTTGGGGTTAATTGAATAGAGCCGATTCTGTGGCATTGGCCATTGAATTTGTTGGCAATCACACATTCACACCAGCAACAAATCATTTCCAAATTATATATAAAAAAGTCACATTGGTGTTCATCTATGCTCAATTATATATTTATTTTTATTAGGTAAATATAAAATATATGTCATGCTGTCTTTTTGGCTTTTCACATATCTACCCTCCCTACTCAAAAGTATTGCAACATATAATATAACGCATACATTTTACGTTGAAGGGGTCTTTCTAAAATGATAACCTAACTCCGTTTATCATTGGAAAATTACAATTTTTTAAAAAATAAATCAATGAATATACTTTCTCGTTCCTTCTCCAAGGCGGAGAGATTATCAAATGTAAGCGCGCCCACGACAGAGGGGATGGAACATAAATTTTAACCCTTTTTTTGCTCCCCGTAGGGGTGGGGTGTTAATTAACACTGGCATCGTAATTCGGTTTCAGATTACCAATGAAACGGTTTTAATGGTTTGGAAAGACTTCCAGCAAACAAAAAATGTCAATGTGTTCCTCTGAAGGGGTCTCAGAAAGAAGACCACACCCCTCGAAGACGAAAGTGACCTCCTATCTTCATAAGACAGTGGTAAGAAGAAAACGTGCCATATTTTAAATAAGACCTCTTCAAGATATAATTTCTTACTCTTTTTCTATTCTAAAGGCAGTTAACTATTGTAAACATCTTAAAATTTACTGTCATGAGACTGCTCGGTACACTGGATATAATGATACAAAGAAAAAGCCATCATCTTTTATGAGTAGCCTTATCCTCCTTGTCACTGTCTTATGAAGATAGGAGGTCACTTTCGTCTTCGAGGGGTGTGGTCTTCTTTCTGAGACCCCTTCAGAGGAACACATTGACATTTTTTGTTTGCTGGAAGTCTTTCCAAACCCTTAAAACCGTTTAATTGGTAATCTGAAACTGAATTACGATGCCAGTGTTAATTAACACCCCACCCCTACGGGGAGCAAAAGAATGTAATTTTCCAATAATAAACAAAGTTAGGACATCATTTTAGAAAGACCCCTTCAACGTAAAATGTATGCGTCATATTGTATGTTGCAATACTTTTGAGTAGGGAGGGTATACACATTACTGTATTACTATTATTACTGTATAAAAATATGTATGTTTAAACAGTTGTACGTACACTTAAACTGTAAACTTTGTATATTTCATAAAGTCTTTTAATTTAGTGGAATTTGTCATCTTACAGCAATGATAAGGCTTTTCATTGAACTAATTAAACTTCAAATGACAAAATGATGCTCTGTTCTCACATACATGTATTTTTTGATAACAAGATAAATTATTCAGTTACCCAAAGTATTTTTGTTGTATTGTTAACATAAAGTCAGATGATATTATCAAGAGCCATATACACATAATAATGAGATTTTTGCATTTGAAAAAATAAATTAAAACACAAAAATTGTAATGTATGAAATATGATTCCTTTGTGAACCCAGTAAGTACTTCATAAACATTCCATTCAGGTAGTAATAAATTTAATATTCATTAAAAAAATAACTAAGTGAATTCCGTTTCAACTGGACTACTAGTTTTGAAATTTTGCATAATTTACTTCAAATTACTTGTGCTCCACCAGTTCCACCTAAACTCTTATATTTCACAGCACCTGGTTTTAATTCTCCATATCACACACATACCTGGTATCTGCCAATATTACATGTAGCAATTGATACCAACATCCTGGATTTTTTTGCACACTTGCCTACTTTTGGGGCCGGGGGGGGGGGTCACTGTCATAACAAGGTGTACACCATGCGCGTGTGAGAAAACAAGTAAAAAGGGTTGTTTTTAACGGTTGGGCGATGTACGCGCGTACATCAAAAAGGGTATCAAAATCGGCAAAATCGGGAAAAAAGGGTCTCTTTTCAGACTTGAATACTTGTTTAGGGTATCTTCACAGACTTGAATACTGGTACTTTTCGCAGTGGTTTTATTTTTGCGAATTTCGAGAGTCAGTTATCGTGAAAATTTCCACTTTAGTTTAGGTCTATTCACACTAATGAAAGTACCACTAAAATCACAAAAATTAGCACTCGCGAATTTTGAAATTTAGTCCAAAACTGCGAAAATATCTCTACGCGAAAATATTGGCATACACAGTACTTGTTTAGGGTATTTTGAGATCGACAGGCAATTACTTGTTTAGGGTCCATTTGAAAGTCCATACACGCACATGGTGTACATCTCGTAATGACATTACCCACCCCCCCCCCCCGGGCTTCTGAGATGAGATTTGTGTGTGTGTGTGTGAGGGGGGGGTGGGGGCGGGGTACGGAGACAAGCTGTACTTGTATATTCAACACATGAATTATTTCATGAATTATTTTCACTCAGTTGACTGGTACAATAATGAATTTCCATAGAACCTCACATTCTAATAAATTATACATGTACATGTACATCACATCAGTCCCCTACCCCCCCCCCCCCCCGGTACTAGATTCCAGTCCTGCCTGCTTGAAAGACAGTTTTGATTGATGATCATAAACAATGGCTAAGTAGTCAGACTACTCCCCCTCCCACCCCCACCCACCCCCACCCCCAAGACTCAGATTTTAACAATCAGTAGTTATTCATTAAAGACACTATATTACACTGTGGAAGACCCGTTTAAAAAATTGTCGAACTTTGCTATCTGACATATCTGACAGTGTTTGAATGGACAAATAAACACCCTAGAACACAAAAGTTTGGACAGTTATGCTGTCACTAGTACAATATGTGCAGATACAAATTGGCACATTAATTTTATATCGGGCGATAGGAAATTCTGCAACACAGCAGTCTATGGAGAAAAGCTGGAATAGTCCCTCAATGATTTTCACTTTTGTAAAGCACTTAATGATTGTTTTACACTGCAATTTTTTCAGGGCTTCATTTTTAGACTGTATCAAAGACACTAGTAGCATGGGGAATCATGTTGCTCAGATTTTTTAAACTGGAAACATTGTTATACAGTGCCTTTAAACATATCACCTTTGTCCCATATCATCATTGTAATATTTGTAAACAACAAACTACAAGTTTAAATTAAGATTTTCCCTCACCCCCAAGGAAAAAAAAATATCATGAGTCACTCACGTTACATGCAACCGAAGTGCGCCCACATGCTGTAAGTAAGAATGGAACCTAACGGTGTATTCCACGCGATTTCACAAACTCCAATTTGGACCCCTAATGGTGTACACACTTTAAAACTGGACCCCAATTTGGGTCAAAATGATCCGAAATAATATAAGAATTGACCCCATCCATCACAGAAATATTTTGAAAATCTCAAACGAATTTACAAATGATTAGAACCTGCATTTGATACCCTAACGTCAAAGACCTAATTCATTATTTGATACCTTAACGTCGATCAAAGCTGAAAAAATAATTGCTCTAAATCAAGGGTCCTTTAGATCGAACGTATAATAGACTGAAAATTTGTATGGTATCAATGGATGGCATATCTGCCACACAAAAAAAATTACAGATCTAGGCTTGAAAGCAAGAGTATTGGTTTAATATAATTCTTTAATTGTATTTCCCTTCATTCTAATTCAAATTTGCACAATTAAAACAACCTTAGGCAATTAAATTCTTAGATGCTCAAACTTTGGTTGCTACAATCGATCTATCAGACCCTCGGTCTATTCAGCTGTAACTCCCACCTCTCCCACACCATATAACAGTGTGAGGCGGAATATAATACCCTAAGTATGAAATATAAGGCGAGAGCCAAAATGTGTCTCACCAATTTTCGCATATATAGAAACTTGCTCAAAAAAATTAACAGTGGGATTAAAAAGTTTGTTGACCCCTGCAGGTGACTTTTGACCTTTTGGTGACCTTAAGTCCCCTATGATACATCTACCACCCAAGTTTGGGCACAATTTGGCAAATGGGGGCAAAGTTATGGGCCATAATATAAATTTGTTCAAAAAACTTAACACTGGGCTCAAAAAGGTCATTGACCTCTGCAAGTCTGCTGGTGACCTTTGACCTCTGCTGGTGACCTTCACATACTTCTAATCTTGAAAGTATATATGATCAATCTTCCACCAAAGTTTGAATGAAATTGGAGCATTAAGCACAGAGTTATTCAAGTTTTTGTAAGCATAACGGATGGATGGACAAAAGGAAAGACTCCAAAGTCATCCCTTAGGTCGTGATCACACTAGGCACATTTGATGTGGGGACATGGGGTCGACCCTAGGTCGAACACTTCCCCCACTGATGTGATCACAACAAGTGGTTTCGACCCTACATCGACTCCACATCCACGATGTGGATCGAAACTACCTCACTGAGGTAGTTTCGACCCTAGGAGGTGGGTTAAATTTTGTAATGTGACCGCAATATGTGGAGTCATCTGGATCGACTCCACATATACCGGAAGTGACCTAACGCTTTGCTCCACTTACTCCTCTCGGCCGGCATCGTCGCCGCAAAAGTCAGTCCCGCTGTAACAATCATGCGGAGTAGCATTTGCCTTTGATAGATGGCAATGAAAGAATCATATATTGCATTCATCTGTCGCAATCTACATTTTGCACGAGATCGGCGAATGCGATTTCTACGGCGAAATGCAGTGTGCAAATACGACACAGCGGCAAATGCAGTGTCGTTCATCTTGGATATGCCGACTCTCAATTTGTTTCCGTGGTAACGGCGCTTCACTTCCTGGTCATTCTAACATCCGGGTAAGTGGGTTCGTGCCACTTACGTCATAACTCACTTTTGATGTGGATTATTGCGGTAATGTGAACGCGAACATAATGTGGATCGACACCACTTCACTACCTAGGTACGAACCCACATATGTGTAATGTGATCACGACCTTAGTCTCCCTCCACCTTGGTGGGCTAGACAAAAACCAACCCTCATACACAGAATTCGAGAAGAGGTACTGAAACATTCACACATGTTTAGATATTGCTGACAAGACTGACGGAATATCCATTCCCCAGCTGCTGCCGGAGTTGTTGCACGACGCTGGCAACTTCACGGGGCAAGTTGCTGCCATTGGCGTTTGCATTCAAATGCGTCACAATCTGAGTGGGCGGTATCGTGACAGCGTTAGGAATCCCGACAACGCCAAACTCGGCCAGGCGCGACTGAACTCGCAAGATGTCGTTTGGTAACTGGATGGCATCAACGTCTACGAAATCTGGTGATTTGGTGCCACCAATCACGCTAGTTCCCGTATTCCTGGTGTTATCCGTGAAGACATCTGTACCGGGATTTACCGCAGTGTTAACGGTTGTAAGGGGAAGGGGAAATTTCTGACTGGGCAAGATCGGCGGGATGACCGAAGGTTTTTGCACATCGACAGTTTCAGCATCGGGATGTAAATGGCTAACACAATCCTGTGCATTCAATTGATGGTAGGTTTTGCTGCCAGCCTTTTCATCATCCAGACTGGAGTTGCTAACAGTGTTTACTACATTATGCACAGTGACTTTTCTATCAATATGGCTAGTACATACTGGTAATGAGTCTAACTGATTTTTATCTTTTATCGGTACATGTACATGCTCATCTGCCTTTGCCATAGACTGAGCCGATTGTTGAATGGCAAGCATAGTGTTTCTCACAGAATATTGCTTTTCACCCACGCCTGTAACTACACCCCTTGATGTTGTTGCCCCAACATCATTTGCAATACGTGGTACTACAGAATCTTTGTTCATTTGGTTTGGAGTTGAGCACAAAGAGCTACTTAATACACTTTTTGATCCTTTTTCAGAACATTCTTTTGGTAAAATCTTCTCTACCTTATTTACGGCTTGAGCCGTACCCCTGACCTTTGTAACTGACCTCCGACCTTTATCCCTGGGAACATACTGCCCCCTGATTGGTCTATAGTCTTCGGCTTTCAAGTCATTATGCGTCTTCTTCATGTGTTTCCTATATCCAGTAGATGTCTTGTACCATTGCATGTCCCTGGGACAGATCTCGCATCCCCACGCCCGATGTCCATCGTGCATTCGTCGAACGTGGATTCCTAAGTCATAATCAGTGGTGAAACTATTACGGAGAAAAACAGAACAAAGATAGAATAGAAATCGGTGAAAAGAAATGTTCATTAATTTGTTGTTAACCAATAGTTCATGTTTTCATGGGTTCTATCTGTATATGTAGTCAATAAATATTAAATACACTAACGGAACTAAACAAATTCATTATTAGCATGTTTCTACCTGTCCTGTTGTGTTCCACACTACATGCATATCATGTTTTCAAGTTTTTTTTATATAGAAATGTGGTCAATTAATAGAGAGCAAAATTGGGATCCTGTACAAATTTGTTTTAATGAAATTATCTAAAAAGATGATTTCATTGACAATTTTGAGAACACTAAATGGAAATGCAAACCCTTCCCTGATTACCCCTCCCCAGAAAACATAACATGTTACAAACATAATACATTTCACAATGGACATAATCATAATTTTTAATAAATCTATTATGTGCGATGTCAAAAACAACCCTGATTGTGGTTTAGCCCAGCAGTGATAGCTGTCACAGGAAATTTGATAATTATATTCAAATTCTGTCATGACACATTGTAGAGTTTTGGCTCAAATATCTGGCATTGTTCAACAAATTATATGTCATTGATAATTAAATAAATATTGGACCTCTTCACTGCACATCAAAACTTGTTTTATTACACTGCGCCAGTGATGAAATTTGTAAAACTGGTTCTCACTACACTATAACCCAGGTTAATGTCATAAGGAAAAATTTTTTCCCAAACCCCCTTGACCCAAATTTCAATCCTGGAAACAGAGCAGGGTTGCCTGTTTGGTGTTTTTAATCCCATTGTTGATCACTAGGCTAGTAAAAAAATTTGTTGGCGGGCAAAAAAATAGTTTTGGTTGTTAACAGCCCTCTGCCCCCTGCTTGTCAGAATCTGTTTGGCTGAAAAAAAATTTTGGCGGGTAAAATGGTTTTGGTCGTCGTTGTCCCCCTGCCCCCCTCTTGTCGGATGATGTTTGGTTTTGTGATTTGGCAGCTAAAAAAAATTTTGGCAGGCAAATAATGGTTTTGGTGGTCACTTACCTGTGATTACATCTGTCACACTTGAACTTAAATTCTCCATGCATTCTCTTGATGTGTCTTCCCAAGCTAACGTGAGTCTTCAGCGATTTCTTACAGATATCACATTTGAATTCTTTCTTTGTCAAATGAGATATGGAATGTAGATTCAGATTGCCACGACTGGCGAACGTTTTATCGCACTTATTGCACTTGTACTCTTTATCGGAAGTGTGAAGACCAAGATGGATTTGCAGCGAACGTTTGGATTTGAGTCGTTTATGGCAGATGGCACACATGTAGTTCTTCTCTTTTTTGTGAACGGTCAGGCGGTGTTGAGTGACGGCCTTCTTGCACTTAAATCGCTTCCCGCACACATCGCAGAGGTAGGGTTTATGGCCCGAATGTTTGGTGGTGTGCTTCGACAGACTGCTATGGTTGTAGAAAACAGCAGGACATGAGTCGCAAGCGAAGACAACATCTGCCGTACCCACTTCTGCATGATCAGCATTGCGACTCACATGCTCATTTGCATGTGACGCCAGCTCATCCGGAGAGTAAAACGTTTTCCGGCATATGATACAAGGATGGACATCTTTATCATGTACGGTCTTGGCATGTTTGATGAAAGAGTGTAAATCGATGAACTCATACCTGCATTTATCACAAACGACTTTTGGTCGTTCATCATTTTTCACCGTCACAAGGATTTTGCTTCCATCCACACTATTCACAGACTTTTGGTGTGTGCTAACATGGTGCCGAAGAACGCTCTTGGAGCTAAACTGCAGACTACACACCTTGCATGCATATTTACGCTCCCTGTGAATGCGCATGTGACTTCGCAATAGTCGCTGGGATCTGAAATCTTTCGCACATTTCTCGCACCGAGGTACCTTTTCTTCCACTACGTGTATATCATATGTTTTGTCACATTTTACACCATCTCTGAGCATCCTTTTATCTGTATTGTTGCATCCATACATGTATTCTAATGTCCCACCATCAGTGCGCTGACCTCTGCTTCTATTTGTGTCGCTGCAACTAGTTCTAGATACACTTGATTGCTCTTGGGTTTGTGCAGCTGGAAAGTCGGTTTCCTTGCTACTTTCTAATTTTGCGTGCTGTCTCGTTGCATAACGACGAGATTCACCTCCCACTTTTCCTTGCAAACGCACTGGTGATTACACCCTGTTGATTCATTTTCACATGAGATCTTTGGTCATCATCACTTTCTTGCTTATAATCATCCAACACTTCATTAACACATTTATCATCTCCAGGACTTTTACTTGTATTTAATTCTGTGCTCTGTCGCTCAGTACAATGCTCATTCTTTGACTCATCCGTGCTGTTCACAGCATCACTAGATGAGCCGTCTTGATTAGAATGGTGAATTTGGGTATTAAACATATCGAGGGAGCTGGTTCTGCTACCGTCTCTTTTATCATCGTCCTCTTCTGCATCATCATCGCCATCATCAACATTATCATCATCATCACTTTCATCTTTATGTTCACGAATATGAACATCATCATCTTCATAATCAACATCTTTATCATCATCTTCATCAGTAACATTATCATTAGTGTCAACAGCAAAACTTTCCTCTTGCTCTAGAAGAGTTTCATCAGTTGTCTTGTCCTTACTATCATCTTCACCACAGTTTGTTTCAACTAGACCAGCACCAATCTCGGAATCTATAAAACACAATAACACCAACAATAAGATTGAGGAAAAACTGACATGTTGACACAGAAGTAACTACCACTGTCACAAGCAGTTTTGAAATTGTTATAGGGTATACAAAACATAAATCATATTAACAGGACACGTAATATACCCACGGCTGGATCTTGCCATTTTTTTTTGTACTAACAAGGAAATTACCTGCTCAAATTTTAACAAAACTTAACATCTAACAAATTCCCCCCCCCCCCACCGGTCAGGTTACTTTCAAGTTTTATCCACCCGACGCCTCAATCACCAGGCGGGTGGGTGGGGGGGGGGGTGCTAATGCTGAATATACCTACACAAGTGCATTCTGAGCAGCAGTTCTGCATTACTTCTCACCTCTGTCAGTTTACTAATAGCTCAAATCTTAGAGTGTAATAAGAATTTGAGTATTTCAAAGGCTAAAGAAAAGTCAAGTTACATGAACAAAAATCACCAATCCTATTATAATATGACATTGCCACCCCCTCCCCCAAACAAATGATGATTTCCATATAGAAAGACAATTTGTCTTTAAATCTACAATTTATACATTCATAATTACACAATTAATCATATGCCCCCCCCCCCAAAAAAAAAAGTGAATAGAAAATCAGACATCACTTTCAGTTTTTAGGACAATAAAGAAACAGGCTCCTGAGTTTGCAAACATAAGCCATCATATCTTTTATCAATGTATGTGTATACATAAATTTAATTATTTACTTTTATTTATTTATTTATTTATTTATTTATTTATTTATTTATTTATTTATTTATTCATTTATTTATTCATTTATTTATTTATTTATTAAATATTTATTCATTTATTTATTCATTCACCCATTTATTCATTTATTTATTTATTTACTTATTTATTTACTTATTTATCTATTTATTTATTTATTTATTAAATATTTATTTATTTATTTATTCATTCATCCATTTATTCATTTATTTATTTGTTTATTTATTTCTATATTCATTTGCTTTATTATTTATTTATTTATCTATTTATTTATTTATTTATTTATTTATTTATGTATTTATTTACTTATTTACTTATTTATTTATCTATTTATTTATTTATTTATTTATTTATTCATCTATTTGCTTACTTATCTATGTATATATCTAATTCTGATTTCCATTACCTGCTTTGAAACTAGAAGTAAACTCTTTAATTTTCGCCCTGTAGTTCTGTTCATATGTCACCCTCAGTTCTTCACCGGCATCTATCTCCTTCGTTGTCAAGAAGAATATTGCATCCTGATGCTGATAACAAACAAGATTTGCCGATGGAAGACTGGAAGCAGTTACCATGGCAACGAGGCACATCCAGTTGCACTTCTCTTCATCACTAGTGTCAAAGGTCATGGGTGAAGAATCCTTTCTGAAAATCTATTTTGGGGTGCAATACAAGGCAACAAAACTTTCAGCTAGGTTACGTACACCACAGCGGAAAAACAACAACTTTGGGCAGCAACTTCACGGGAGAAACTACTCTGTATGTGCCCATTACCACTTTTGTAATCAAGAAGCCCTTTTAGGCTTACCCCCCCCCCCTTGGAAAATATGTTCTGCTGCCCTTGTTGTAAAGCAATCTTTGCTATTGTTGAACTCGACAAAATTCAAATTGAGTGGGTGAAAGCAAGATCCAGTGTCTGAAACCTAAACTACTATCACACAATACAACTTCAGCAACGGCCCAATTTCAAATGTATTCTATTTCCAAAACTTTACAACATACAAATCCCAAATTTTGAACAGTAGATTGCCATGTATATTTTTTTAGTTGAATCAAGTCTGAGCAAAAATGATTTGGTATGGAAATCAAAATCACAACCTAAGTCTGACAAATTGAAAACAATTGCTATACTACAGTACAAACATATACGAATGACATACCATGAAGTTGATTTTATGTCTCTCCCCCTTAGAAGCTACGCTGACTGGAGCTTCCATTGGTCCAAATCGAGTCCGTTTCTTGATAATCTCTCTTGCTAGAACTTTGGGAGGTCCTCCACCATCATCACATTTCAGAAGTAAAGATTTTGGCAGCGAGGCTTCGGCTCGAGACGGAATACGTGAATCAGGAATGATGATGGGAGGGCATGATGGACAAGAGAGCCCATGAGATCTGTTGCAGTCATCGCACCCTGTACAAATAGAGTATGATATGTCATGTAAGATCTAGTGTTAAAATTGGCGTTAAAATGTACTAAACATCAAAATAACAAAAGAAATGGCAAAAATATTTGCTGCTTAAGGTAATGAACATCTAACCTTTGCACTAAGATATATAACTAACAACTACTACTAAGCACTACTACCACTACTGCTACAACTACTGTTCCTACTCCTACTACTGCTGCTGCTGTTACAGCTGCTGCTCCTACATGTACTAGCATTACTTTTATTTTTATTAACTACAACTACCACTACTACTGGGACATGAATTAACGTCCTGTGGACAAAATTCTATAACTCAGCAGTCTATGGAGGAAAACTGGAATGGTCACTCACTGATTTTAACTTTTTTAAAAAAAATGATTGTTTTTAATTTCAATATTTTCAAGGCTCCACCTTCAGACCCTACCAGATACACTACTGGCATGGCATGCAGGATCATGTAACTCAGATTCTTGATTGAAAACATTGTCAACTGATGCCCTTAACTTTGGCTACTTACACAAAATATAAATGTACTCATTCTGATATTGAAAGATAGCCTAAATAAAACCAAATTATGTCTACAGACAGGGTGATTATAATCTAGAAGGTCATCTTTCTTTCCAAGAATACTTACACAATAAAATATCTGAATGCTCTCCACTGTCCATTCTTGTTTACTTCTCCCTGACATCATTTCAGTTGTTCATGGGCAGAAACATCTGTTGGTGGATGATGGTAGCTGGAGTATCAGTGCCTTCCAAGTTACAACCCATCTTTTCCACACTGAAACCGATTAACCTAAGTGAAAAAAATAAGGGAAAATACAAATTAAACTTTAAACCGTTGGAGACAGTATGATTTTGGTACAACACACATTTTCCATAGAGCCCAGCCCAATATTTCTCATACCGGTACTTAGTCTCCAACAGGTCAACATGGAAGAAGAAGAACAAGTAACGTTAGTAGTAGTAGAAGAAAAAAAAGGAGGAGGAGGAGGAGGAGGAGGGGCTGAGGGAGGGAGGGAGGAGGAGGAAGAGGAGGAGGAGGAAGAGGAGGAGGAGGAGGAAGAGGAGGCGGAGGAGGAGGAAGACGAGGAAGAGGTGGAGGAGGAAGCTTAGAAGAGGAACCAACATGAACAGCACTGCAACCAGCTAGCTTTAAAGGCAGTGGATCTCATTTGCAAACATCCCCGCAGACCAGGAAAAGATAACCCATACCCTTAGGCTAGTGATGAAGGGCATGCACAGGTGAAATCTGAGGGTCTGTGATTGCCTAGAATTTGAAAAATGCAAAAGAAAAATAATAGCCGTTTAGTGTACGTTCTATGGTAGGAATTTTTTTCTCGCGAGAAAAAAATTCAAATCTGAGTCTAACGGTCACTATAATTCCACTAAAACTGAGTTTCTGGCTCCTATATTTTGCTAAAGATTCCCAGAAGGCATTTTCTTCTAAATGCCAGGGTTATTAATACACAATGTACATTTTTAGGCATGCAAAAGAGATCCCCTGCCTTTAACATACTGTAACAAGTTTAAAAGGCACCACACCAGTCTTTCTTAAAGTCTGTGGAAAACTCCCAGGAGGCCAAACCCAAGTGTGGGTCACCAAAACAAATTAGGGGTGTATAGTGCAACAGATGCGATACTAACCCTTACAGCTGTCTGTATTCTCCCCTTGGAAATGTTCAATCATGTGCAAAGGCATGGCCATGGCCATGGTGACTGATGCCTGATGGGACTCCAGCCATGCCGGCGCAAATGTTTATTTTTTTCATTTTTTTAAAATTAAAAACAAAACTGTTTTTTTTAAAGTAACTTTCATATGAGAGAGTTAATTCTTCCGCTCTCGTGAGTGTTGGGGGTCCTACACGCGTACACGTACACCCATGCAAATAAGGGGTGTATAAAGCAAAAGCTACATTACCCCTTAGTAGGTCTGTATTCTCCTCTGACTTGAGATGGTAAATGTTCATTCATGTTTGGCAAGCAGTGCAAGTGACACTGACCACACCTAAACTATGTATGTGGTCCTAAGCAGAGCTATACAGACCACATACGCCCTCTAGGCTCTACTGGAAAAAACAAACAAAGTTTGCACTGTGTGACTTGAATGCAATAGCAACAAAATATTGTTGCCATTGCAAAATTTAAAGATTGTGTCAGGGATGTGCAAGTCCATTACTTCCCTTCTTATCAATACCAAACGGTAGTTTAGTACTTACAAATGGTGTGTTGAAAGTTTGAGATCCATACGTCATGAATTTGTTGTTTTATGAGAAAAACTAATAACGACATGTTACCAGAATGTTGTTCTTTCAGTGAGTTTCAATTTTGCTCAAACTGCGAATCGTGCTCATGTGTACTGTCGCAAGACCAGCGGAGCGCACTGATTGGTTAAACGGCTAACCTCCGCACGACCTTTGGCTAACAGCTGATTGGACAACTTTTGGAACGGCACGTTTGACGTTGCGGATTTTTTGAAATTGCTTCTGAGTAATTTGAAAAAGGATGAAGTTTAACCGTCCAGTTTTCACCAAAACTCAATATTTTACCCAAGTCTCTATGAGAGGTGTTTATTTATATTAATCTACACATTGGAAATGATTTCAGCTGATTTCACTCACTTACGTGATTTTTAACGTGGAAATGAATGACACAATCTTTAAATGCTGGACCCACATGTTTAGAAAAATTGACTTCTGAAATGTTGAGTCCTTAATTAATTAACATATGGTTAGATCTATTCTAATGACCTTTAACAATAACACACCTACTATGTATGTGGTCCTAAGCAGAGCTATATGGACCACATACGCCCTCTATTGGAAAAAACGAACAAAGTTTGCAGTGTGTGCTCTGAATGCAAGATCAACTAAATAAAATTGCTGTCGCAAAATTTTAATGCTGGACCCACGTTTAGAAAATTAAAACAGACTTCTGAAATGTTGAGTCCTTAATTTTCATAACATATATTAAATGTATAACAGATCATAGACTAGCCATATCAAAGCAATATTCTAGTAGAATTTCAGAGCAATTTTCTGTGCCATACCTGCGTAAAAGAAAGGCCCATGTGTGAACAATAACAGGGCAGACTAGTCACTAGCCATATCAATTGCCAGTACGGGCGCACGTCCAATATCGGAGACTATTTCCAATGTCAGAGATTACCTCCGATATCGGAGACTATTAATGAGGTTATCAAAACTTGGCACAAAGAAAATCTCCGATATTGGAGATTTTTTTTTTTCCAAGACCAATCCACTGAGGTCATGGTAGATCTGGATTTACATAGAATCTAATACAAATTTATTAATAATTTATTTAAGAATAATAATATTGATAATTAATGACAACATTCATAAACTATGCTGGTAATCGATACCATCAGCAACTTTGCTATCGATAATTGCTGCAAAATGTAAACAATCGATCATAAGTTGGTAAGAAGACAGTGAATTTTGAAAGTAGACGGTCATGTGGGGTACCCGGGGGGGTCGCTCTCCAGACGGCCTGTATCCCACCCGTGTCCAACAACCTCAGAAATGCACCCTAAACGGCGTAACCTACATTACCAAATTTGCGACCCTAAATGGAGTAACGCTTGAGAAAAGCTACCCTAAACGGAGTGACTCCCATGAAATCCACTCATTCTGATACCCTAAGTGGCGTAAACTGGAAATCCATTAATTTAATACCCTAAGTGGCATAAACCATGAAATCAACTAATTTAATTCCCCACTCAACTGTCTTTCTCATCAAAAACATTATTGTACATTGCAGAACCCGAAAAAGTTCAATCAATAATTCATTTATAATTTTCCTTATAAAAAAACGTTCATTTTGGAAATGTTAATAGATCTACTCAAATTTGCACCCCTAAATGGCGTAATCTACAAACCAAATTAGTAACCCTAAATGGCATGACATGTGAGAAAAGGCTACCCTAAGCGGCGATTGCCGGCGATTGGAGTTGAAAAAGCTACCCTTTTTTCCAAAAGACGTCGACGACGTCCGAAGGCTGGAAAAAGGACCCTTTACAACGCTTTTTCTGGACGCGGGTGCGTAGCAGGCCGTGTCGGACGACGCGACCCCCCCCCCCCCCCCTCGGGTCGGGGTAAAACTCCCTTGAGGATTCTGAATATCACATTCCTAAGTTGCGATAACATGATCCCTGCTGCGCCAAGGTATAAACAAAAAAAAGTCTCCAATATTGGAGAGTCTCTCCGAAATTGGAGAGAATCTCCGATATTGGAGCGGACGTGCGCCCGTAGGCCGTACTGATTGCAGTATACTATAATTTTGTAAAAGACTGAATTTCAGCGCAATTTTCTGTGCCATGCCTGCATGAAGAAAGGCCATCCATTACTTTGTACACAGAAGTATGTAGCTATCCCCTTGACTTGTTCAAATCAAGACAGTTGTTGTGTTGTGTGGACACCGACGACAGGGTTCCAAAAACCCAGGCCAGCACCTAAAAATTTTAAATACTTTTTTTTATTCAAGAAACGAAACTGTTTCAACCAAACTTTCATACCTGAACTGAAGAAATCATGTAGATTTATTCATTAAAGCTGAACATATTTCATAAATCTATTCAAAAATGCAATTTTCATCCTCAGACTGTGTTAGATGACAACAAACACGAATATCAATACGTGGGACAATGCTATTTCAGCGGGACACAATTCTACATATAAAATTGCAGAAATATACGAATGTACATGCACAATTACAATGAATACAGATACATAAACAATAGACATTGGTGAGTAAAGAAATTTTGGGCTGAACAAATCAGTGAATAAATAATTACCCGAGCTCCGGCTTCAACTGGAGTGCCAGTATATTAAAAATTGCTCTCCATTTAACGATAGAGGGCGGTTGCAGGGCCCGATTCACAGGAACGGGACCTAACTACAATTACTATGCAACAGGCGGATCAATGTAATCCTAGGCCATATTTGAGTTTGTTACGAATCTCGAACACAAGTTGGATGGATCATTAACCTAAGACGAGCTCTAAATGTTGGGTCTGCATGAAGCAGCTCAACTATGTCTCTGCCACGGTTTCACACGACATAGATCGCGGTTGCGCAATGTGTCACATGAATAATTGTTATTGAAGATCATTAATATTTATAGAATGCATGTAACCAAATGTCCGAGACACAATGACATACCTGTAAATACCTCAGCTTCATGCACATCACTGCATGATTAATAATAAGCTATCCTCCATTGCAGGCGCAATCAAAAATTCAACTTACATCTTGAATTTGATTTTATACTTAATTTGTATAATAAAAAAACTTTGCTTCTGTAATATAGTAATTCAAAGAAATGACACGATTCAATCTCATTTCAAGCAATGTACATTCTTTGAAAAAAAATAAAATTAGGAGGTTTAGAACTAGAAATCCGGAGGTAGATTTTTTATTGTATGAGCAGGAAAACATTGAGTATTCCATTATTTCGAAATACAATTTGTTTTGCGGCTCATAGTAAAAATAACGTGTATTTGACCAAAATTTAGTCTATGAAAATTTTGCCACATGAAAATTCGAATAAAATAAATAGCGAATGATCACGTTCCTCATGAAACAGCTGGTCTAGATTTGCGATTACTTTGAACGATAGTTTCCCGATCTATCGTTGATCAAGTTATAGAGCGTGGAGTTAGATGTGGAGTCATTTCGTAAACGTTCGGCCTAACTCAGCCCAACTCTAACACCTTAGATGTGCCTAGGTCTGTTCGTGAATCTTACCCCGTTTTCACTCGGCGCCGAGTTAGGAGCTGACAGCAACACCGCCGGTCGTGACGCCTGGATTAACGGGCCGGGCTGGGGCTCGCAGGCCGCTGGCAGCTGGCTGTGATGTGTACGTGCACGTCGGATGTGTTCGACTGACTTGACTGAGTGGGAGTTGACTGAGACAGGTCAGAATCAGAAGCTTTTTATTTTACTGTAGTTCAACGGGTGGTGGTTAGTAGATGTGTTTGATGTTCATTTAATCATTAATAAATTAGAATCTAGCACGTTGTTAGACGTCTATCATGTCTATAATATCTAATCTAATTTTTAGATTTATCCATGTCCAAAATTCAAAAAATGGCATCCCAGGCTAGCCTGCTCTGCTGTGCTGACAATGACAAAATAATTGGTGGAGTGATCATGGTGATAGCTTTGAGTTGACTTTCATTCAGACTTTGTATATGATTCTTATACATGTACAATGCTAAAAATCACATTTCTGAATATGTATATAGATCTAACCTATTTTCAGCTTTAATGAACAAATCCACATCATTTCTTCAGTTCTGTTCAGGCACTGATTATTTTGGTTCAGAACACTTTTGTTAAATAAAAAAATTCTAAAATTTTTAGGTGCCGGATGTTTGGAGAGAATACAGACTGGTGTAAAGGGTAATACATTATACAGCATATATTGCACTGTATTCCCCTTGCTTGTATGGGTGCATTGCCATTAGACCCTATCTGGAAATGAGGAACATGAGAAAATTGGCAATGCCATTTTACGTTGGGTTGGATCTGTGTCGGACTCGGAGCATGCAGGGAGGTGTGAGAGAGTGAGTGTTGTCATGCCTTTCATGCCTTTTGCTTGGCCATGATGTTGGCGTTAGGTGATGTGCGTTGCTGTTTAACTTGGCGGATTAACCACCGTATTTCCACTTTTTTGCCAGTCTTCTCATCTTGTCTCTTCCGCATGTTTCCATTTTTTTTATTTTTTTTTTTACTTTTTTTTTTTTAGGGGGGGGGGGGTATTACCACTCCAAACACTAATGCTGTCAACTTTTTGGAATGACTTGAAGGGAGATGCCAATTTTTTTTTTACTACTAGCCAAACAACTTCTGGGGGGGGGGGGGGTACAGAGAGGCCCGACGACGACCAGAAGTATCTTTGGCCAGCCAAAACAAATTTTACCTGCCAAATTACTAGCTAGACAGTTCATTTGTTCACTTGTACACATTTGGCGGGAGGTTTTTTTTTCCATAAAGTGGGAGATTGTTGGGATGGCGGGAGGATTAGCTCGGTGGCGGGAGACTCCTGCCAAAAAAGGGAGGGTTGACAGCCCTGACTAACGTTACTTATAAATACATGTATCCAACTTTCGCCCTCCTTTGGTGGATTGAATCCCAGAATCTACATTTCTTTGCTCCTAATCTTCTCACTACGTTTTCATCAAGCAGCGTTTGAAGGCCTGAAATCAGTGGTTGTCCCCACACCCACACCTGCTACGTATGTGGTCCAGGATATGGACCACATACACACAACTGTAGTAATACAGGGGGATTTTTTGTTTAGTGTGTTCATGCATCAGTGATCAATCTTTTTTGATCCAGAGCCTATAGTAACCTGGGGCTGGTTGCACGAAACCGTCACATCTCCAGTGCTATATTTGTCGCCGATGTCTGGAGTTATGACGGACAACAAATTGCGTTTCACGAAACCATGACATCTCCAACTCCAAGCGGAATCGATAGTAAACTAGTCTTTGTCATAAACGGTATGATAACTTGCGACATTTTGTAATATGCTATTCCAGCGTCAATTCCATCGTCAACTGAAATTACAGACAAATATTTCATTGAAATTATTAGGAACGGATTTTTATCAACATAAACCATCACATAATTACAGACAATACACGCATAATAACTCTTGAGTATCAATTTTATCGTCAACTAGATAGCACATGATCAATAAAATAGTGATCCTGCAAGGATACCGTAACTGCATTAATTAATTTCGCAGCTTCATTCACTACACTGTCTATGAATGTATTTGGTCCTTTTCATGTCCATATTTATTTTGTGTGTTCTTTTGTTCTTTCATATTAATTCTATCTTGATGTAGTCGAGTATTAAAATGTTTATTTAAGTTGTAGGCCTATAACACAAAATGCTTATTATTTAATGACAGACGCTTATAACAATGATTTCTAACCACTCTAATAACAATTATGTTATACAGATTTAAGAAAATTATCACTGATATCTTAAGACATGTTTAGGATAAATGTCAAATTAAAACATTTAATAGCATGATTTCAAGGGTTTTATTGTTGTAAAATTACTCACTTTGCCGATTGTATTTGACAATTTGTGGATTCTTGAAATGGCATGTGCATAGTGTAACTGTAGGTGGCGCCTGATTTATGACAGCTTCGGAGCTGTCATAACTTTTGTCACTGGACTTGTCCATAAAGTTACGATATCAGGGTTTCGTGAAACGCATTGTGACTTAACCCTGGAGTTGTCCACGAAGTTAGGATGTCAGGCTTTCGTGCAACCGGCCCCTGTGCACAGAAAATCTCCATTGGCAGTATATAGAGTTTACACTGTTAAGTAGACTCTGGACTAGGAGTAACAACACCTACTGCACCACATACACACAAGTGTTGTAATATCGGGGGATTTCTTTTGAGTGCCTTTACCAGTGTTGTAGTCAAGACCAGACCATCCGAGACCAAGACCAAGACCAGACACCCTGAGGCCAAGATCAAGACCAAGAAAAAGAGGTCCGAGACCAAGACCAGCACTTTCCGAGACCAAGACCAAGACCAAGACCAAGACCAGCGTTTCAATTGACACTAATTTGTGCATGTTTTGAGGATAACGCAACTTTGTTACTCAGCATTAACTGCCTACTGCTTACACATTGCAATCAGTCTGTAATAAGATTTTTAAAGATTTAATAAAATGAACAGTTAATGAAGAACATTAAAAATGATACTTTCATTGTTTCATTTGTCACTTACGTGTAAATTGCCTCCCAAAGTTTAACGTAAAATAGGCCTAATATAGCTACAAACGACCGAGAAACAATTTTAAATTGAAAAGAATGCTTTTTCCCATGAGCACATTTGCCTGAGCTACTGAAATGCAGATCAGATAAAGAAAATAAAGTGTTGTTAATAATCTTTTTTCTTTCATTCATTAATGGTTTTTCTTCCTTCATTCTCGATTTTCTTGTTATTTTCTTACATTTCCATATCTTTGTTCCTTTTTTTCTCATTTTTTTCATTCATTCTTTTTCTTTCTTTTTTCTGTAATATTCCTTTCTAGTTGTATTTCTTTCATGCAGTCTTTTTGTAATTTCATTCAACCCTTTTCTCTTTCTTTCTTCTTTTATTTGTTAATCTTTTGATTCTTTGTTCTTTATTGGTTTTCCTTCTTTCTGCCTTTTTCCCAAAATCTTTCTTTTTCTTCTCCTTTTCTTCAGTTCATTCTTTCTTTTTCCATCTTCTTGCTTATTTTTCTATCTCTATCTTTTTCCCTTTTTCATTAAATTCATTTTCCTCCTTCTTTCTATCTTTCTTCCTTTTTTTCATTCTCTCTTAATGTCTTTTATTCTTATTTTCTTATGTTCTATCTTTCTTCCTATTTCTTACTTTGGTCTACATGTACCTTTCATTCATTCTCCTTTTTTCTTGTTTTATTCCTTTCTATTTGTAGTCTTTCATTTTTCTTTCTTTCTTTCATTCTACGTCTTTCCCATGTCTTCC
>JZLH01S0441779.1:34576-44900 GCA_001188425.1 Eucidaris tribuloides
CCCCCCCCCCCGCCAAAAAAATAACACCATTGAAATCAGATTTTATTTCCCAACCCTTCAATTGAGTCCATAATTGCTATCAAGTTTATCCTTTATCAAGTCAAGCATGTGGATTTAGTTTTTGTATTGATGCGTAGTTTTTCATGTTCTGTTTTTATCTTTGCATGTTTGGCTGAACATTTAGACCATATTCTTGGTAAATAAGTGAATAGATTGGGTTTTATAATACCGTTACAGGATACATTGTCGTTATTTTTCCACATTCTGCAAGCGTCAGTCTGATCGATAAACATTACTTCCTTCGTCAGTTCAGCCAGGTGCACAAAGGTAGGTTTGTCATCACCACATCGCCTTATTCAGAATCACAAGCGAAATGACCGAGTGATCATGGATCGATGCTGATCAGGTTTGGAATGAATAGAGTCGTAATTTTCTTGCGAATGTCATTATGTCAGTTTCTGGCAATACACGAGGTCGACAAGTGTTCAATTATTTTAAGATACGTGTGTGAGGCCTTAAAGTGTAACCTGTGCCAAGGCCTCCACATACGTGTACTGTAGCGTCAGATCATTTTATCTGACGTCGATTAGTATTTGGATACTATCAAAACGGAAAGCGTTAAAAAAATGGGCAAGNGTTTTTTACGAAACCATCAAACTACATGTACACAGAATAAAATAATTGAACTCCTCGACACCTGGAGACTGAGTTAAAAAGTATTTCATATTTTCTTCCCACTAAACTATAAACATGTTATGTTGCTTGATGACAACATTTCGTTAAGTATAAACAAGGGTACTGATAAGGCGTCCTTCATCCTCCCGCCCAGGGTCGCTGACCCCGGTCGGTGACCGGATGACACTTGATTCTTGCGTAAGGCTAATGGAAACTTGACTACGAGATCCCGTCAACATTTTTTTCAGCCCATAATGAGGGAACTATTTCATTATTCATTATTCATTACTGTGCAGGATTTCATTATTTTAACTTTTTTTACAAACACTTACATGCTTTTTGTTCATTCCATTCGCACATTTCAAGTTTCTCACAGTTCTAACCCAAAACATTGGAACGTTATACAGTGGAATCCTTTTGATGCATTATAGACCAACAGACGATCTTGAAACGAAATACAAACAATATTGGGTCTATTTTAAACTCATTTCCGAGACTCGACGGTTTCCTACCAAAACTTCCAAAATCAACTGAAAAGGTGAGGCTTGAAAAGAATTTTTCAAAATAATGAATTATTTTCAGATTTTCGGCCGCTTACGCGGCCCAAAAATCATAACGAGGGAGGGTGATGGGAAACTCATAATCAAGTTTCATTAGCCTAAAGCGCGAGAAACTGACGCAAAATTTCTTTGCGCTGTGGCTAAATAAAAGTAGGCCTATAAAGTCATAACTTGGTGGGTCAGGACTCATTATGTTCTCCTTTTGTTTTTCTTTATACGAATCGTACAGTAACCTTTACTGAGAAAAAACGTAGAACATGGTGTTGGCTGAGCACAGTCCGTGTGTCTGTCAATTTCTTTGCATTATTTTCACCCATTGTTTCTGTGTTTTGGTTTCGCAAATTTGTCAAACTAATCGCATGTAACTAAGGAGGGGGGGGGGGGTACGTGTGGGGGCTTTTCTCCAAGCCTTGCATCAGTCTAGTCATTGAAACAAACCAAAGCAGAATGCAGCACAATGAAGCATCACTAAATACAGAAGCACAATACAGAGTACAGACATACAAATATGGGAAGATATTTCTTTCATTTTTTTTTATTTTCCTTGTTATTTTATTATCATCATCATCAATTATCATCATTATTATGATCATTATCCTCCTCAGATTATTATTATTATTATTGTTATTATTATTATTATTATTATTATTATTATTATTATTATTATTATTGTTGTTATCATTATTCTTATTATTATTGTTGTTATTATTATTGTTGTTATTGTTGCTATTATTGTTATTGTTGTTATTGTTGTTGTTATCATCATTATCATCATCGTCATTGTTATTTATACTCGCATCATCATCATGCATCATTACAATGAATAACTAAGATGGTGCTAAATAAAAATACATCGGCAATTTCTGGTCGACTCGGTCGCCATGCTTGATCTAGATGTCGAGCAGGAAAATGCGCCAGCCATCACCGTGTGTGTGCAGGCCAACTTCACGATGTCGTGGATCAGCTCAGGCTATAATACAGATCGGATACAGATGTGGAATTATTTTAAAGATATTGTTTTCCAGATGCCTACATAATTCATTCAATCAATCCAAATCAATTGTCAATGTAATACTAAATTGAACTGTTGCTGTTCATAACCGTATTATCTTATGGACATCCATTTTCTAAAATGTAAGCAACTGTTGAGCTACAAAATTTTTCACCAGTAGATATCCCTGTCCATATTTACTTCATTTATAGAAATACTTTTTAAACCCACGTGTAAGGGCTTATATCTATCCCGCCTGAATCATGTTCATGTACTACGTGCTACCTTTAAACAGGGTGTCGAGTGACCACTTAGTAAAAATAGTCTGGAAAAACAAGGCAAACGCCAAGCATTGTCATCGCCTGCATATGGCAGTCATGAAGAGACTGCATGTTAAAATTATTGCTATGATGGACTTGCTGAGGCTGGTCTAGCCAGTTTTAGGAGCGGTGAATCTGTCCTGTTCTGACAGTGTTACACACACAAATGAATGCCTACTAGGCCTACTTTTATCCCTAGGATAATTCAGATAACACTCAAGAATGCTGGTTATATCTATGAAACTAGAATTCGATTCCCCATGCTCCTGGAGTAGCCAGGTCATGGAAAGTTCATTGACCTTTGTTGTACTTTTGACCTGTATTCAAATTCCACTCATATTGAATCTTTACCTGCCTTCAAAGAGAGTTGAGCCTCTGTATGAATGATCTTGTGATCTCCACCTTGAAGCGTATAGAAATTATTTGTACAACAACAGCACCATGCAGTCAGGGCAAAGGTTCATTGGACGTTTACCTGTTGACCTGTATTCAAATTCGTGACTCAAATTCAAACTTGACGTTGCTACCTTCTCAAGAGATGGACCTCTGTATGAATTTGCAGTGATCTCTTCATCTCGAAGCTAATAGAAAGTTTATTGTGCTGTACAACAACAGCACAGTGCCAGTCATGGAAAAGTTCATTGACCTTTGACCTTAAATTCAGAATTCAACCCACTATTCGAACTTGACCTGCACACTCAAGAGATGGACCTCTTGGTTATGGATTTCGACAATCCTACATTCGTAAGGTATAGTAAGTTATTCGTGTGGATACAAATATACCACAGGTGCTCAGTCATGGAAAGTTCAGTTGTACCTTTGAGCGTCTTTGAGCCTTATTCAAAGTCGACTCAAATTCAAACTTGACGTGCACTTCAAAAGACGATCCTCTGGTTATGAATTGTGTGAATCTCATCTCGAAAGCATATAGAAAGTTATGTGTGTATGCATGACGACCTAGCACAGTGCGCAGTCATGGAAAGTTCATTGACCTTTTACCATTAATCAAATTCAACCCACATATCGACTGAACTGCATCGGCTTCAAAGACGATGCGACTTCCTTGTATGTATTCTCGTCACAATCCTACCTCGAATGGTATATGAAGTTATTTGTGTGCTACAACATACCAACAGTGCGTCAGTCATGGAATAGGTCATTGAACCTTTGAGCTTTTGACCTTATGCAATTTTCGCATCCCATATATCAAACTTACCTGTGCCTTCAGCAGATAGACCTTATGGTATGAATTGGTGATCCCACACGAAGCATATAGAAAGTTCATTGTGTGTACAATCACGATCGTTGACGACAGACGCTGACAGCCTACACCGCGACACCATTACACCGGAAATATCGGCATACCATGTCTCGCTCCGATACGCAGTGCGAGAAGAAGAACGTTCAAACGCTTCCATAATTATTTTCTGTACTCGAGAGGAAATTTACAAAAAGCTGAAAATAAGCTGAAATATTTAAATAACAAATTCAGCTAAAAAACCTGAACTCTCACAACCCCTGCTATTAAGTAACATACAGTGCGAGAGAAATGTTGTGTAAATTTTCCCAGTAAGTTGGACTCTAATTACATTCTTTCGTCCAACAATTATAAGTTCTTTGATGATATAAAAATATTTGTTTGTGTTAAAATTGCTTTTCTTTTGTGGTGGGGATGGGGGAGCATCTAGAACTAATGTTATGCAATGGGGCCCCTGTAATCATTCATTCTTGCAAGTTAAAAACAAATTGCCAAAGGTTTAAAAAATGACGATGTGGTCAACAATTAGAATCTTAACCTGCGTCATTTTCTGGCTGTGCTATTCTTGTTTGCTATGACGTGCCACTGTGTTCTTCTGGAACTTTCTCCATCTGTCTCCAGATAAAAAACTCTCCTTCCGAGCTATAAAGCTCTTCTGTTTTTACTAGTTGTGCCATTTTGATTAGTTTTTATCCTGGAAGAACAAGGTTAACAGTTGGTAATACATAGTACAAATGATCATAACATTGTCATACAAATAGATGAATGGTTTAGTGAGTTCAATGCGTGATGAAATATTTTCATGAGTTGCAACTTTGAAAGATTGAAATTTCATTCAATGAGGCGAATCCACGTTGAATGAGAACCATTTAACCTTTAACTAATAGAAATATTCTGTACTATGAATGAATGATAAAACATTCATTGTGTTTGTTTCGATACAACATACATGTTAATCTATGATCTTTGTCATTTTATTTGGAGATTGTAAAGTTCATGAAAAAAGTTAATATCCAGGTACAGTAGGTCCTACACTCTTTATACCCTTTCTGGCTTATTCCACAAATAATTAACATGTCAGTATATGTGTGTATAGTCAAGACTGCTTTCCAGTTTTCCTCAATTGCAATCTAGATTTTACCAAATATATAGATCTCCTTAATACAGGTGAGTTTACTCATGTTTATTTTGAAGCGGTTATGTTTACATGTAAGCTTCAATTCTTTACAAATTCAACGTACGATCACACAGCTAAGTGAGACGCGTCATACGTGCACCCAGCGCACTGCCGAACGATAGGAAGTGGAATGAATAAATACCATCCATGCATGCATTGCAAATATAGAACCAAATTTACATCTGCCGTCTGTAATGGTATTATTTTATTCAAACTCATGATAACTAACAATCCATCCAATTCAAATGTCACAAGAACTCTACCTTGATGTTTGTATAATTACCATGTAAAATGCATCTCACGCTCATACCTGTACTGGTATGAACTAATGGTATCATTACGCTCCGCTGAGCTCTAGACCATCCCCCCCCATCTCCCTTTGCTACCTCTCCCCCGCCCCACCCAACCATCGGAGTGCTCTAATACCTTACCACTATTCTTTACTATTTCTCAAGATTAAATTCATCTGGGGTGATCATGTGCGTTTCTTCTGCTCCAATCTTAATGACATATCGCGCCGACAAAGTGGGCAAAATATTTATGAGTTATAAGAGGATGTTAAAAAGTACTCTTGGACAGCATCAACATTATAACACTCATACATGATCTTCTTCTTGCTATTTTTCAAACTCTGAAGGCTTAGGTATAAGAATCTAATGCTAACACATCAGATCACTCTCGATTGGTGTCATGCAAATGCTGCGCTTACTCTTGCATCTTGACTTGATGCAGTTGATTGCATAGCGACATGTGTACAGCACCTACAATAGTCTATACCAGGTACTCAGCGTAAAGTCTACCTATGTGTTTAAAAATATCAGGCATTATCGGATATTTAAGCACGGAGACTATATTCGCTGGCATGACAGTCGACCGTTATGTGATGATCGGATGAATGACAACTGTCAACAGTTTCTGAATAGACATAATTGCCGTGGCCTGTTTCAAGCGCATACACTAAACGTATAGAAGTTCAAAACACCGAAGCATGGCAGCGAACAAGCTTGCATAATCCAGTGCCGGATCAACATAGGGAATAGCTCCATACACTAATTGTGTAACAAAGTAATGGATGCGCCCTCTTCACTTGCAGTGCATGGCCACAGAAAAATTGCACTGAAATCCAGTCTTTTCACAAAATTGATATTGAAATAATCATTCTGATATGTTAGTCTATGTCTGTTAGAACAATATTACAGGCTGTCAACATTCTAAGTCTAGTTTTTATTTTCTTAGAAAACGACATGTGTCAGCATTTAAATTTTGCGCCAAGCAATATTTTGTTGCATGCATTCATCCACACCATTGGTGGCAAACTTTGTTATCGTTTTTATTTTTTTCTCCAGTGGAGGGCCTATGTGGTCCATTACAGCTCTGATTACCTAGGACAACATGGTGTGAGGGGATAGCGATCAGGTGAGACTAATAAAGGATTCCTGGTACGCCGCCTCAAAATACAGGGGGTGCTCAGCGCTTATTGCCAAGAACGAGCCCTCGAAAATGTCAAAAGAGCGCCCAGAAAATCCCACCAGGCATAGCGCATAGTCCACCAATGAAAACTCTGTAGCCAAATTTAGACAGAAAAAGAAAATCGAGCCCCATAAAAAAATGAGATATAGATCTAGTTGATCTAGTACTCTATATATTTGTGAGCCCCGTTATTCCGGCTTAAGCTATCGTATTGGCAATGCCTGTGTCTGTGGCATTTAAATTCTCATAACATCTTTGTGTATAGTTTTCTAAGTAAGAAGTTAAGCTTAAGTTAATGTTCATCCAATAAATTGAAGTTAAAAATGCAGTATGCGTCGCATCTCACAGGAATAGGTCTCCGACGACAAAATCAGCGGCTTAGAATGATGATATGGCCAAAATATCACTAATAATTTTATCATACCTATAGATCCAGAAGTAATTGGAACTATTTCCCTCCGTTTTAATAAGGACAATTCAACATTAAAAACCTGTTAAAAATCACCATGCATCAATTCATCCATCCAATACTACTAGACGAGTAGTTGGTAATGCGTTAACACAACATAAATGTGGATATGATGGGGAACTAAGGCTCTCGGGCGCTTAGCCGTAGTGACGACAAAAATTACACCGACAAAGTCCGCTATTACAATTCACAAATTATAAGATCTTGCTGGTACGAAAACTATACAGTACGTCAAGAACACAGGAAAACATGATGTTTTAAGGATTTTTTTGGCTTCTTTCCGAACTGTCCATCGGCAAAATGTTGAAATCCGCGGCATACGTGACACACACCGCACGGAGTGCTCTGCGTCGCTTCTGTGTGTCGACATCGATTACACACCTGGGATTAAAAATATATATCACAAGAATGGCCAAGTGTCAAGAAAACTGTCTTTTTTTTTAACTCCTGCTATACCTTTACACACCTTTTATTATCAAAAAAAGGAGAGATCCTTTTTCTTACTGAATAATCTATCCCCAAAATAGTCTAGAATATTCGTTTCATCTGATAACTCCTACAGTGTTGATACTTTTTGCTTGCCCATAGTCTCCATTTGACGGGTTGGATTGCGAACAGAACGACAAGTTGTACGTTCTTCCCGGTCACATTTTAAACAACTTTATCTCCATTGTTCGTTCGTCCACATAGAAAAGCGTACAAATCTGGACAGAACTGTACAACGCCGCATCTCTCAAATCTGCCTGCAGAAAGAATACAAAAATGCTCTCTCACTTCCTTATCCCCTTCCCTCCTCCTCCCTCCCTCTCCCTACTCTCCTCCCCTCCCTCCTCCCCCTCCCTCCCTCATCCCCTCCTCCCCCTCCACTCCCTCATCCCCTCCCTCTCCCCCTCACTCCTCATCCCCTCTCCCTCCTCCTCCTCCCTCCTCCCTCTCCCTCCTCTTCCTCCTCCCTCTCCCTCATCCTTCCCTCCTCCCACCTGATGTTACAAGCAGAAGGCAGTTGTTTTGGGGATCGAATGTACTAATATTAAGGTGACATGACGAATTGATAACAATAATAACAATAATGATGAATGAATGAGTGATGATGATTGATGATGATGATGATGATGATGATGATGATTATTAAAAGAAAATAATTGCAGTCCATCAAACCTGGGGGATGATTAATTGTACATGTTCCCCCCCCCCCCCGCAAAAAAATAACACATTGAAATCAGATTTTATTTCCCAACCCTTCACATTGTGTCCATAATTGCTATCAAGTTTATCCTTTTATCAAGTCAAGCATGTGGATTTAGTTTTTGATTGATGCGAGTTTTTCATGTTTTGTTTTTATCTTTGCATGTTTGGCTGAAATTTAGACCATATTCTTGCGTTAATAAGTGAATAGATTGGTGGTTTTATAATACGTTAAACGATACATTGTCGTTATTTTTCCACATCCTGCAAGCGTCAGTCTGATCGATAAACATTACTTCTTCGTCAGTTCAGCCAGGTATACAAAGGTAGGTTTGTCATCACCATACGCCTTATTCAGAATCACAAGCGAAATGACCAAGTGATCATGGATCGATGGCTGATCAGGTTTGGAATGAATAGAGTCGTAATTTTCTTGTGAATGTCATTATGTCAGTTTCTGGCAATACACGAGGTCGACAAGTGTTCAATTATTTTAAGATACGTGTACTTAGCGTCAGATCATTTTATCTGACGTCGATTAGTATTTGGATACTATCAAAACGGAAAGCGTTAAAAAATGGGCAAGTGTTTTTTACGAAACCATCAAACTACATGTACACAGAATGAAATAATTGAACTCCTCGACACCTGGAGACTGATTAATAGTATTTCATTTTTTTCTTCCCACTAAACTATAAACATGTTATGTTGGTTGATGACAACATTTCGTTAAGTATAAACAAGGGTACTGATAAGGGTCCTTTATCCTCCCGCCCGGGTCGCTGACCCCGGTCGGTGACCGGATGACACTTGATTCTTTGGTAAGGCTAATGAAACTTGACTACGAGTTCCCGTCCATTTTTTCAGACCATAATGAGGGCACTATTTCACTATTCATTACATGCAGGATTTCATTATTTTTACTTTTTTACAAACACTTAAATGCTTTTGTTCATTCCATTCGCACATTTTCAAGTTTCTCACAGTTCTAACCCAAAACATTGGAACATTATACAGTGGAATCCTTGATGCATTATAGACAACAGACGATCTTGAAACGAAATACAAACAATATTGGGCTTATTTTTTAAACTCATTTCCGAGACTCGTTCCTACCAAAACTTCCAAAATCAACTGAAAAGGTGAGGCTTGAAAAGAATTTTTCAAAATAATGAATTATTTTTCAGATTTTCGGCCGCTTACGCGGCCCAAAAATCATAACGAGGGAGGTGATGGGAAACTCATAATCAAGTTTCATTAGCCTTAAGCGCGAGAAACTGACGCAAAATTTCTTTGCGCTGTGGCTAAATAAAAGTAGGCCTATAGTGACCTGAAATGAAGTCATAACTTGGTGGGTCAGACTCATTATGTTCTCCTTTTGTTTTTCTTTATACAAATCTACAGTAACTTTTACTGAGAAAAAACGTAGAACATGGTGTTGGCTGAGCACAGTCCGTGTGTCTGTCAATTTCTTTCATTATTTTCACCCATTGTTTCTGTGTTTTGGTTCGCAAATTTGTCAAACTAATCGCATGTAACTAAGGGGGGGGGGTACGTGTGGGGCTTTTCCCAAAGGTTACGTTAACCAAGCCTTGCATCAGTCTAGTCATTGAAACAAACCAAAGCAGAATGCAGCACAATGAAGCATCACTAAATACAGAAGCACAATACAGAGTACAGACATGCAAATATGGAAATATTTCTTTCATTTTTTTTATTATTTTTCCTTGTTATTTTATTATTATATATCACAATTATCATCATTATTATGATCATTATCCTCCTCATCAGGATTTATTGTTATTATTATTGTTATTATATTATTATTATATTATTTATTGGTTATTGTTATCATTCTTCTTCTTATTATTTATATTATTGTTGTTATTTTTATTGTTGTTATTGTTGATGTTGCTATTATTGTTATTTTTTATTGTTTGTTATTGTTGTTGTTATCATCATTATCATACATCGTCATGTTTTTATAACTCGCATCATCATCATGCATCATTACAATGAATAACTAAGATGGTGCTAAATAAAATACATCGGCAATTTCTGGTCGACTCGGTCGCCATGCTTGATCTAGATGTCGAGCAGGAAAATGCGGCCCAGCCATCACCGCCCGGGTGCGGGGCGCGGAGGCGGGTGTGGGTTGTGCTGCGGCCAATCACGATCTGTCGGTGGAGTCAGTCTCAGCTAATATGACAGATGCGATA
>JZLH01S0441779.1:44925-56145 GCA_001188425.1 Eucidaris tribuloides
TTCAATCGTTCAATGTAATACTTAAATATTGAACTAGAAACAAAGTTTGCCTTCAATGACTCTTAGACACAAATTCGACTGAAATAAATCTTGAAATATTAATTTTCTAAGTCCGTGTTCAAAGCAAAAACAGTCGATCGCATCATGACATTATCAAAAACAAAGTTGATTAGATGTTCAAAGATTCAAAAGTAAATGTGACAGGATGAATATCACATGCACACGTTGATAGAGATCATGTTCAACAAAGGTTCAGTTGTCAAAATGAAGCAAAATCAACAGTCACACTGTCAACATTTATTTATTTTCGTAATTGAAAATATGTTGACAGGTCGACTAGCAACATGCGATCGACAATAGCTGCTGGGCTGGCTATGGCAGATAGCTAGCTGCAACACACAGGCGTTAGCGAGGCACTCGGTGAATTGTCGCCCGGGCCAGCCCAGTTGCTGTTGACACTCACGTCGCTCGTTCGTCAATTCACGGACTCCGTGTGAAGGTACATGAGTTATCGAAAGATATTCAGAAATTCATTCTCAAACCTTGAATCTAACGAACAATTGAATTTCAGGCCCAGACACTACTAACCTTACTACGAACGTAAGACATGTTAAACTGTTACTTGTTAACGTGCAAATCATTTTCCTGCGCGGCTGCCTGCTGCAGAGCTGCTGTAACTTCCGACGGTACAGTGCGAGGTTAACAGCTACAGCATGACGCAAGTAACGTTTCTCTTCGATATTGAATTATGTTTGTTTAATACGTAACTCGTACTCTCTGCAGAAATTGAGCTTTCATAATTTTGTGTGCAACTGGAAGTGAAATGTGAAATTTTAGGTGCAAGCAGGATTTATTTTGGTCCAAAATTGCAACTGAAGTTGTGTCCCATCACAAATCGCTGAAAAAAAATCATGTTCATGAATCAAGTGTCGATAAAAATTTCCTTCCTCGTGATAGCTTCAAATTCTGCAAAAGTGGCTTTTTATGGATCTCTTGGCGATTTGAAATTGATTGTCATAATAAACGGACGGTGAGGAAAGCCAGATAATTATCGTGTATTGTATGCATGATCGTTCACGAGGGGATTGAGAAATGAGAAGTGCATGCCTATACACGTAGTAGCGTACGCGTATAGCTCAGCGCTAGCTAGCTAGCTCAGCTCAGCTCAGCTCAGCTCAGCTCAGCTCAGCTGGCCAGCGCTGGGCCGACGCTGCTAGACTGCAAGGACAGGCGCAAAGAGCGTGCGGCCTCCTCATCTCGAGCAGTGCGGCGGAACGCAGCGGACGATGTGTGTTCGGCGGAACGCAGCGGGACGATTTGGTCTTTGCAATGCGTATCAGGCCAAATGCGCGCACAAAATCGGCGCCGAGCGTTCCATGCGGCGTCCTGCGTTCGGAACGCTACCCAATAATTAATTTCCCTTCCCTAGAAGCCCGAGATATGGTTGGCCCTAAACATCCAGCTTTGCTGACGATGATAGTTGGATTCAGTTACACAAAAGTGGCATGATTTTCTGTTTGATGTCATAAATGTTCCCGCGATGTCAAAACTGACACTCGAGATGCACATCGCACCCAATTACAGCAAATAAAACGAGAGTGAGACAGTGTGAATTACATCTGCGCGCTTGGCTACTAGGGAAAACCATAAATCCATGCCAGCTTCCTCTTGGACATTTTCGCCTTGCTAAAGTTCAGTCACTCATTATTTTTATGTTCTTCTTTGATGTCATCTTACGTTACATTTATCCATCCAAAAATTACAGATGGAAAGTGTCAATTTAGGCTGTCCAATTTTGAGAAACATGAGTTGGGAACTTTTTTTTTTTTTTTTTTATCTTCCGAAATATTATCTTGAATCATCGATTGATAATTTTCAGCCATTTCCGTACCATCACAAATCTTTCTGATCCTTGTAAATTTACATGCATCCAATGACCGTAGTATCCCATCATATACTGTACCATTAGACCAAACTATTAGAAATAGGGATTGGTGAGTGATGTGTACTATCTCTGTTCAACATCAAATAACCAGACATGGATGTCATAATTGCGCATGTCTTGATGCTGATCATGAAGGGGATCTGGTTGTAAGGGTAGTGATAGCTGATAGAAATGTTTCTTGAAAGGAGTTTTATTGACCAAGTCTATGCTAAGTTAGTTGGTATTAGGTAATATCTAATTCTAGTTATTGCCTCTCATAGTGAAATGTATACATGTAACTTCTTGACTTCATAAAGCGTTTTCGGCTGCAATTCCTTCCTTCATTCTCTGTACATGTAGGCTCATTTCAACACGCAGGATGTTTGGTTACAATTATTTTGAGGTTGTTTTGGCAATTGGTGTTGTATGACATTGTAGTTGTGGTTGAACGTGCATCTTGTAGGGATGTTATGAATATTCCAAAGTTCATATCTGAAGTGCCTTAAAGCGTATAGCATGCCTAGCATACCCCTATCTGAGAGCCCAAGGTTACCAAGATATCTCATGCTCATTGATCTGATAAAAACTGAAAGAAAAAAAAATATTGTAAATACTGTAGGCAAGAAAGTCACTGCAAGTTCACATGGATAAGTCCTTGTTTTTGTGTGTTACATGAGTGTAGGCCAGAACATTAACGTTGTTCAAGTGTTTCGTGCGAAATATTACTTGCCAGTGTTTGTCTCATTAACGGCAAGCCGTCACAATTGCAAACAGTTTTCAGCCACTCACAGTTGGGCGCGTAAATGCACCGCATATCAGACTCAAGTTCAGGCCTGATTTTTTTGATAATCGCACTCGTAAAATGCTATCTGAAATATGACAATTGATCGTGACAAATCGTAATGGAATGCAGCAAACAAACAAGTCCAATATCTTCTTTGTGTTAAAAGACCTGGGATTTGTCAATAGGTCCCGTTCGATTCTCACGATTAGGGCTCCATCTGGAACCGAGCACATTGCTGGGAAATTAACCCTCTCAGTCCCATAGGCTACAAAACTGTGTGGTATTCGAAGAGTTCCGCAGTGGTTTGGCAATGAAAGGGTTAACAAGACCTGACATACAGGTTCTTGCGAATTAATTTTGTTAAAGTTCTGTAGGTCTGCACAAATTTCATAATTTACAATTTCCCGGTATTTCAATAATATAATCAAAGTCTGTTGTTCAGTCCACATTGACATCGAAAGGCAGTTTGTATTTGGGGTCTTTATAGGAACGATAGTAGGCAAGACGTGGACATGTACTTTTCATCAGATGACATTAATAACGGTTTGTTAGTTATCATTAATTAGTTAGTTGTGCAGCATGAGAATTACTAAGAATAGTACATTAGTGGGAAGAATTGTTTTGGCTACCAGATATTTTGTTATTGTAACAGTTTTTCTTGTATTCAATGGTGTGAATTGAGTAGAGAGTGGTTAGACCTAGGTATCTCTAACATAGCCATTCTTATGGGTTATTTTTTTTTCTCTTCTGTCCATTCTTCAAGTCCAAGCTTTACCTTATTCCTGTGTATACAGATTAAAACACGCACAGTAAATTGAGGACTGCTACAAAAAAACCTTACAACCAAAAGCGATTATGAGGGACGTCAATCTCGTAAGACCTGATCATCTTCACTAAGCCATGGGCTCTTCATAGTCTTGCCGCCAGCCTGTGTCTATAAATTTGGATATTTTATGGAAATTGTTGGGAAATTGTGACGTCAGAAGAAGGTGAAGTTACGTGGTATTGGTAGTCTCTTTCAAGAACTGTGATACATTTTAAAAAAATCACAAATGTTGTGTGGCAGTTTGTCTTGAACTCACAATGTTGAATTATCTCACCGTGTGTGTGCAGGCCAACTTCACGATGTCGTGGATCAGCTCAGGCTATAATACAGATCGGATACAGATGTGGAATTATTTTAAAGATATTGTTTTTCCAGATGCCTACATAATTCATTCAATCAATCCAAATCAATCGTTCAATGTAATACTTAAATTTGAACTAGAAACAAAGTTTGCCTTTCAATGACTCTTAGACACAAATTCGACTGAAATAAATCTTGAAATATTAATTTTCTAAGTCCGTGTTCAAAGCAAAAACAGTCGATCGCATCATGACATTATCAAAAACAAAGTTGATTAGATGTTCAAAGATTCAAAAGTAAATGTGACAGGATGAATATCACATGCACACGTTGATAGAGATCATGTTCAACAAAGGTTCAGTTGTCAAAATGAAGCAAAATCAACAGTCACGCTGTCAACATTTATTTATTTTCGTAATTGAAAAAATGTTGACAGGTCGACTAGCAAGCGATCGACTCGCCAATAGCTGCTGGGCTGGCTATGGCCAGATAGCTAGCTGCAACACGCAGGCGTTAGCGAGGCACGCGCACTCGGGTGAATTGTCGCCCGGGCCCAGCCCAGTTGCTGTTGACACTCGCGTCGCTTCGTTCGTCAATCCACGGACTCCGTGTGAAGGTACATGAATTATCGAAAGATATTCAGAAATTCATTCTCAAACCTTGAATCTAACGAACAATTGAATTTCAGGCCCAAACACTACTAACCTTACTACGAACGTAAGACATATTAAACTGTTAGTGCAAATCATTTTCCTGCCGCGGCTGCCTGCTGCAGAGCTGCTGTAACTTCCGACTGTACAGTGCGAGGTTAACAGCTACAGCATGACGCAAGTAACAATTTTCTCTACGATATTGAATTATGTTTGTTTAATACGTAACTCGTACTCTCTGCAGAAATTGAGCTTTCATAATTTTGTGTGCAACTGGAAGTGAAATGTGACATTTTAGCGTGCAAGCAGGATTTATTTTGGTCCAAAATTGCAACTGAAGTGGTGTCCCATCACAAATCGCTGAAAAAAATCATGTTCATGAATCAAGTGTCGATAAAAATTTCCTTCCTCATGATAGCTTCAAATTCTGCAAAAGTGGCTTTTTATGGCTCTTTTGGCGATTTGAAATTGATTGTCATAATAAACGGACGGTGAGGAAAGCCAGATAATTATCGTGTATTGTATGCGTGATCGTTTACGAGGGGATTGAGAAATGAGAAGTGCATGGTCGTATACACGTAATACGGCGTATAGCTCAGCGCTAGCTCTAGCTCAGCTCAGCTCAGCTCAGCTCAGCTGGCCAGCGCCTGGGCCGACGCTGCTAGACTGCAAGGACAGGCGCAAAGAGCGTGCGGCCTCCTCATCTCGAGCAGTGCGGCGGAACGCAGCCGGACGATGTGTGTTCGGCGGAACGCAGCGGGACGATTTGGTCTTTGCAATGCGTATCAGGCCAAATGCGCGCACAAAATCGGCGCCGAGCGTTCCATGCGGCGTCCTGCGTTCGGAACGCTACCCAATAATTAATTTCCCTTCCCTTAATGAGTATTAGAATCTCTAGTTTATGAGTGACAAATGCTTACTATTTTGGTGTATTGGACCTTCAGTTTATTGTGCCTTTGGACTATTGGATTTTCACTGTCCCAGAAATCTGCAGTACAACTTTCCTGCAGGATCTTTCAAGTGGTATATTGGTCCGACGGAAAACCATAGAAAATTTCTGTTGGTGCGACAGAAACCCATAGGAAATTTTTATTGGACCAACAAGAAATTTCCTTTGGCCCAAAAGAAACCAGTAGAAAATTCCAGTTGATGCATCAGAACTCCACCAGAACAGAAACCAACAGAAGGCCATATGAAATGTATTTTGGTCCTGTGGAAATTAGAGAAAATGCATATTGGTCTAACAGAAACCTGTAGGAAATTTCTATTGGTACATCAGAAACCCATAGAAAATTTCTGTTGGTCCAATAGTTTGTCCAATAGAAACACATAGCAAATTTTAATTGGTCCAACAGAAGCCCCAAGAATATATCTATTGGTCCAACAGAAACCTCATAGGAAATTCCTGTTGGTTCAACAGAAACATATAAATTAAAAAAAAATTCTATTGGCCTAATGGAAACCTAAAGGAAATTAATATTGGTCCGACAGGAACTTATAGCAAATTTTTCTTCCCATTTTGTAGACCCATCACCTCCTGTAGATGTCACTGTTTCTCTGATCGATCCACGGATTAGTGCCATCAGGGTGACGTACACAGCCCCGAGTGGTCTCTTGGATGGTTTCAGAATCTCATACAGTGGTGCTAACTCCGTTGCTGATGACGGTGATCAGTCCTCACCCATCATCGCAGACAGCTCAACAACGCAAACTGACATTACTGGCCTATCCCCTGGTATCACGTACACCATTAATGTCCAAACATTTGTCAACGAACAACGCACTTTCAGTAATCAAGTCGCCGGAACCATAACTACTGGTATGTCAATGTGTTGTATTACCACACATTTTCTATTTGGGTATCATGTTTGAAACATTAACTTGACGTACATATATTTTCTCTGAAAATATACATTTTAGAAGTATGGATTTAATTTGCAAAATTAATATTTTAATGAAAAGGGAGGAACCAGCACAATTAATCTGATGAAATTTGCAGTTGAACTGACCTCATATTTCCAGTGGAAAGACTATGGCATAATGCAAAAGTTGGGGAGGCAACACATTCACAAAAGTATATATTATCTAGCAAATTGTTATAACCAAGCAATGCTATTCATTTTAGATTAATATGAAGAAAAAAATCATCTGGATTATTTTATTAGATTTAGTCCAGTTTACTTGTATAAAATTCATATGAATGCACACAGTATATAAATATGTAATTGCAAATTGATTTTTTTTTTAATGATGTAGATGCATTTAATCACTAAAAAACAAAAAGCAAAACAAAAACAGTTCAGAGCTTTAATACCTACACAGTAATTATTGTAGATAAACTGGTTCTTCAGACATATTTTCTCTCTTGACATATAAAATCACATTGCTTTTTTCATGTAATTTGCAGTAATATCAAATTTTAAATTTTTATGTCTATCAGATTCTGGAGCGGCAGCTAGTTTTTATGTGTTTGAGAAAACGATGACCACCATCACCATCAAGTTTGCCAATTGTTGTGCGCGCTACAACTTACACTGCAACAGCTGGTTCTTCCCCCGTTGTCACTGGAGTCAGACAGAACCAACAATTTGTCTTCTCATCTCTAGTACCAGGGACATTGTACCCGGTCACTTTAACTACACAGGGCCTCTCAACTGCCAGTACTTCACAGAATGTCCAAACTAGTAAGTCTTTTTTGTGCCTCTGTACCAAACGTGATAGTGGCTCTATGGTTCTTGGGTTGTCCATCTTTCTGGTTCCATTCTTTACTGGTTCGCGTTACTGCGATAACTCAAGAACCAGTGATCAGATTTTAAAGAAATTGGGGTCAGGTATGGCAACATGCAATGCAATTAGTCTCGCAAGTACGTTTGGCCAGCCCACTGTGGAGTTAAGTGTGCCGACTGCACGCGCTGTATGATGTCATACATAGTACGGAAGTAAACATCAGTAGGGTCTACTGACATGAATAGACACGTTAATTGGACGCCAAAAATATGTGTTTGTCTGGAATAAATTCAAGAATTAATATTCTTTTGTGATATCTTCGGAGTATAAATGTGTGGTACATGAGTTTGTGTGTATAATTTGAAGATGAGACATTTTGTGTTAATTAAATTATGAGTAATATCTTCTCGATGGGCCATTTGTTGACATAATGTTAGATGCTTGGTAGTACTCTGTGGTAAACTGCAATGCAATGGTGATATCTTGCTCGTTATCATATCAGGTGTATGATTAATCAGGGTTTTTTGATAACGTTTAACATTATCTCTCTTCAAACTCAATGTTACAGCCCTTTAAATGAGAAATCAGGGGTAATGTTTAACATTCATCTAATTATTATTTATTAGGTGCGTCTACACGTACCGAAACTTCGCGAAGTTTAACTTCCCGATAATTAACTTCCCGATATTTTGCAGTGTAGATGCAAACTTCGCGAAATTATACTAGCGAAACTTCCCGCGAAAAATCCTGCTCATGGGGTAGGATTTTTCTCGGACACCGCGAAATGTCGCGCGACATTTGCAGTGTAGACGCAAACTTCGCGAAGTTTCGTGGGGTCCAGCACCCCCATTGACCATTTCCGGTTTGAAACGCGGGCTGTATGAAAGCAGTAGCTGATAGTTGCTTTGCCTAGTATGTGCATTACATGTAAATGAATTGTGTCTGAATTTGTGAACGAATGCGATTTTCACTGGAATTTGCAGAAAAACGTTTCCCAAAGATGAACAGACATGTGGACTATTAAAGTGATAAGCTAACATTGTGGAGCTTCAATTTAAAAAATTGTCAAACTTTGATATCTGAGCTACATAGTAGTGTTCAAATGGACAAATAAACACCCTAGAATACAAAAGTTTGGAAAGTTACACTGCCAATGGCAAGTTATACATGAATAAACAATAAAACTCGGGGCGAGTTTTATTAACCTAGGTGTACACACAGTAAGTCTATGGGAGGAAATGGGCAAGTGAATCTGGTCAACTTACGATTTTCACTTTTTTAAAGCACTAAATAATCATGTTGAAATACAATTTTTTCAGAGCTTCATTTTTAGACCTCGATCATCAAAGACACTGGTAGCATGGGGAATCATGCGGCTCAGATTTTTTTAACTGTGGTAAATGTTAGCCAATACCTTTAAGCTCCGTGCACGTGAGGTAATAAAGTGCAGCGATTTCCCTTTGTCGACAGTGAACATAATCGTAGGAAAAAGCCTTGGTTGTCTTTAAAGTTTCTGCCAAATCAAGTGTCATGTCCAGCCATTATTATAACATGCCATCATATATTTGCGAAGGTGAAGTTCATGCATACTAACAGCTAGCTGGTTGCATAATCTTGTTTTCGCCCACTCTATACATCAAGACCTCATTGTTTACTTCTACCGCACATGCGCATTAACGACTTAATTTTCGGGAAGTTAGTCCTCCCGGAAAAGATCTGGAAGTTTGGGGCTAGTGTGGATGCACGAATGAATTTTCGCGAAGTTTCATAAAACTTCGCGAAATTTAACTTCGCGAAGTTTTGTAATGTAGACACACCTAAAGTTACAGCCCTTTAAATGAGAAATCAGGTGTTTTAAAATAATGCTTAACATTTATCTAATTGACCCTTGGGGTGCTTTGTTCGCTAATCTGGACAGATCAATAAATGCACTGAAAACAATGAGTAGGAATTTATCAATCCCCCTTAATCCTCGTATGCCACACAATACCCTTCTCATAGACCCATCAACTCATTCGTACCATCTATTCATGAAAGAAGTGTGGGTATTGTGCAAAAACTATGAATTGAATAAGAAACCTGAATTGAACCAGAAGTTCACATCAAAGATGTGGCTAACGGAGAGTCAAATGCAGTGTTGCAGCCCTGTAAATGATTAATCAGGTTTTTTTTTTTTTACATTTGTCTCATTGAGACTAATCAGGTTTTTTTTCTATGTTTAACATTTGTCTCATTAAATGCATTGTTACTGCCTCAGTATCTCCACTTGGTTTCCCTGAATTAGCACAGGTAGAGCTCTGGTAATTATTTGGATTTCATTTCACTACAGTTCCAGCCCCACCCACCTCATTGCTAGCAACTGCCACCCCAGATTCCATCACCATTCAGTGGCAGGAAGCAGTGGGGACAGTCACCCATTACAGTATCACGCTTAGTAGTGTGGGACAAGCCGACATCACTGTGGTCAGAGTGGCCTCACTGGTTACTAGTTACATGTTTGAGGGACTCACCAGTTCCACTGATTGTGAAGTATCCATGGTAACGTTGTCAAGGTCCAATCAGTACGAAGAGCAGAGCACCCCAGTCTCTACGTCAGTCACAACAGGTAAGTACTTCAGTACTGTAAAGTACAGTTTCCATATACAAGCCAGTTCATTATTGTTCATGTACCCAACTTTGACTCTTAACATATCAAGCATTTTTAACAGCACAACATGGAGAACATTTTAGATTGTAGTATTCAATTCAACCTACCATAAATTTTTACTTGTGTATAATGTGAAAAAAGGGTTGTGTTCAAAAGGCTTTGTAAAAAATGTACCATTTGTAAGTAATTCTTAACATAATGTTGTGAATTCTTCTGAAGTCACAATGAATCCTGTAAAGTTATTTATTTTAATCAATATCAACAGATGTATCAAAAAAAGGAAATATTTTCTCACGTTTACCAAGAAATCTACAATAAAAATCTCAAATTTGTAAGAAAGGAATGCATGTCAGCTTAACCTGTTGCCCTCGATACTCTGAAAATCCCGTAGACTTAACACAGGATACATCCGGTTCCCGTAGCCAACGGGATAACAGTTTTTTAGTCAGGCCTATTCTTTTTCCATGTAAATGTGTAGTATAAAATTAAATTACTGTCAATATTTTTATTCTCATAGAACTGATTAAAAGGGGACCATTTTTGATGTGATATTATGCCAGCAACACATTAAGAGATGAATATTGTTATGACCCTAAGAAAGATCCTACAAAATGAGTAAATTCTGTAAACCTTCAACATTTTCAATATTTTCCTAATCTGATATTTCTGTTTTTGGAGACAATTTAATTTCATTATTACATGCATTCTTCATAGTCCTAGCGCTCAATATCTCGTTCTTTGTCTCCATCAGGTTAATTACTGTCAAGTGTTTGATGTAAAGCATCTTTCTGTAATTCTTTTTACAGCTCCTGCATCACTGACAATCAGTAATCTCTTTACAACTTCTTTCACGGCATCATGGTCTGCTGTACCGGATGCCATAACATATCAGGTGTCTGATGGAATTTCAGACACAGCCACCCAGGTTCAATCAACAAACTTTCAGTTAACTGGGTACAACCCAGGGACAAGAGTGCAAGTCACGGTCATTGCAGCCTTGACAACTGGCATCCAGATGGAAGTTGGGTCAAGATGTGTATTGTTACGTGAGTATTGTACTTTTGCTTCACTGTGATGGTAGTAGTAGTCATCCAGGTTTTAAATCCGGTTTAGTCCCCAAGCTACGGGGGTGGCCGGATTCACCTCGCACCTCGCACCCCCTCCCTCCACTTTACTCTATTCGGCGCATCCTCCTCCCTCAACCCAACCCTCCTACTCTCCTGCACCACCTGCTTCTTCCATGTCTTCTTCGGTCGCCCCCTTCCCCTCTGGCCAGCCACCTCAAACTCAAGCGCCCTTCTCAAAACATGATCAACATCTCTCCTCAACACATGTCCATACCAACGTACTCCGTTTGCCTTC
>JZLH01S0441779.1:72679-84868 GCA_001188425.1 Eucidaris tribuloides
AGTTGCAGTTTATTGAGCCAACAGAATAAAAACATTGTAATAAGTGTCTTTGAAGAAAAACTGTATTTATAATATAACTTGGCACTGCATTAACCCAAATTATGCCACATTAGTTTACAGCCCTAGGAGGGAAATGTTCTTTCTCTCTTTATTATTTATTTCGGGGGGGGGGGGGGGCGTTGAGTTAATGGAAAGCATCAAAATCACATAGTCATCTTTGTTTTAAAAGCTAATGGTCAGATTTTAGTCCGACATGGCAGGAATCATCTCTTGGGCAAGGAATTTGAATGATGGTTCAGGGGCCCCAAAGCCAACTCTATGTACATTGATGACATACTCTCCAGGAATATGGTAGGGAGATTGTACGTGCTTGTATGAAGCTTAGGTGATTGTCAAGCTCCTCAATTCTCTTGTAGATCTTTACATGTAAAGAGTTGAACAACCACAATAAAATACATTTTTTTTTTGTTTATATTGATCACTTATAGTTCCAATTAATGCGTCTCTCTATATGTTTATTCATACATCTGTAATGTATACCCTGTGTCATTACAGATGTAAGATTATAAACTGGTTACTGGCTGCAAAATGATTTCTAATCTGTATAGACCGAGTTGTTCATCGTCCAATAGTCCAAGAAGATAAATGCTTATGACTACATGACATGTTTTTTTTCAGATGTGACAATAGCTCCTGTAGTTGTAGCCTGTATTGCTATCTTCTGTGTATTCATCATAGCAGTTGTTGTCATCTTAAGGTATGTATTTTGGTAATAATATTTCCAGTGTGTTTTAAATAAGGAATGATAACTGGCTTATTTTTGTCTCGCCTACATGTACATAGGAGTAGGAGGACAAAGACAATGAAAATTACCAAAAACTTACACTTCTATATATTTTTTGGTTGATCCTGATTGTGCTTGCTCAGACTGATGAAGCTAGATCAGGGCATCAAAACTTCTACGCAGAATTGTGAAATTTATTAATTATGCTAATTTATGCAATTTATTCAAAATCCCTTCTATTTTTTTCTTTATTTCTTGATGGATTTGGTTTTATCTGATAGGGCTTGGTGGGGGCTTTTAAATTTTCCACACATATTTTGAAATTCATTCATTATGCTAATTTATGCAAATTCATTCAAAATCAATGAAAAAACCTGAAATGGTATGCTTTTGAATGTGTTCTAAGACCCTTAGATGCAGGTGAGTTGTAACTGCGTAACTTTGATGTTTTCATAGAGAACTGTTCATATTTTGGAATTTTAATGATTTGTATTAGTAAAAATGCAATGAATTTTGACTAAACCCAATATTGGTATTTGGTAAAAATATTTTGTTACCATTTTGTGTGTGTCGACTTATTTATTTATTTATTTTGGGGGGATTGGAGATAAAGTTATATGATCTGTAAATGATCTGAAACTTCAGTTAAAGGTTAGTGACATGATTGGGAACACTTGAAAATGCCTCAAGAACCAAATGAGTTGAAATATATACCAATTACACACCAGCTGGAAGGATTTGTCTCTAATTTGTTTACTTGAGGAGAATCAAGCATGAACATGCTAGTATTTTAATCCTATTTTAACTGGGCTATTTCAGACCAGGTTTTTACGGGGAGGGAGGCTCAAGTTGCCCCCCTTCAGATCTCAGCCGCAGATCGTGCGATCGCCGCAAAAATTTGCATGTGCGTAGAGCCGGATGTAAACTGCAAGACTGTATAGTACAATTTTCAAAAATATGATTTTTTATATTTTTAAGTAATTAATTATGCAAATAAGTGTATGAAATTATGTTTCACCTGTAACTCACTTAAAAAAGCTAGTAGAATGCTAATTTTTGGTGAAAATATTCATTTTGACATTTCCAACAATCTACAAAAAAATTTTATTAAATATTTTATTGTTTTGTGAATTTCTTATGTATTTTTCTGTTTTTTCAACCTTTTGCTTTTTTATTGTTTTTTCGATGAAATTTGTCGGGGACACTTTTGCAATCATAAAGAGCATAAAATTAATCCATTTCAACCAGTAAAAGTAAAAATAATCATACATTTATGATTTTTGGCTGAAAACACAATTTGCATTGATTTTGTACACGAAATCACGTTTTTAAGCAATTTTTAGGCCGACATGCACGTATAGAAAGTCACACAGCGTCTTAACGGTATGTCTGATTTTCGTAAAAATGGTCTCAAAAGATGAGCAAGACTTGAAAGTAAAAAGTCAGCAAGTGACGTGGTCAAAAAATTTTGCGCGGTGGAGTAGTCACGAAATTTGTCGAGGGGGGTCAATTTGACCCCCTAGTTAATATAGGAATAATTTTTTTGGGGGGGGGGCATGATAAAAATAGGACCCAATGAGAGCCACAAAGCAAGTTTGCCTGCCAAGAGGAATATTGACATTAGTAATTTTAGAATGAGTCAACGTTTGACTACAAGATTTTCGCAGGAGAACCCCTGCATAGTTTACTTGATTCTAGAGTAATTTCAGCCCAAGTTGAGGACTACCCCCAATAATGTCATTTACCATTGAGCGGTCTTATGCAACCTAAAGGCCCGATGTTATTATGACTTGCCTTTTGAAAGATTAATTCAAAAATTGTCTGATATGACCACAATTATACGTAGGCTTTACAGTGATCTAGTAAAGTTTCCAATTTATATGTACCATGATAATCTCTGGTATTGATTCTTACAGTGCCAAAGGGACAAATATTCACCACAATATACACCCAATGAAAGGCTCGGTCTTTGGGCGTCAAGGGGGGGGGGGGCAGGGAGACAGTTGCCCCTACTTTATTCAATTTGGCTGTAAAAATTTGTTGGTTGCTAAAGTACAGGTTAACTCGTGTTGGGGTCTATGAAAATGCATGTATAGTGAAATCGTCTCCAACGGGTTAAAGCCAAGTTTAGTTTTTTGGGATTTTTTGTTATTTGAAAGCTTTATGCCCCAATGTCATAACCTGCAATAATAGATTCTGAATGTCTTTAGTTTTTTTTTTATTTAATTAATGAAAATCTTGTGGGAACACCCCCAAAATTTTAGCATTAATAGCATCTAAAGGTCCGGGCTGAAAAAGCTTTAAGGTTACATGTGTTATACCTCATCTGAAGGAGCAGACGCAGCTCTTTCAGATGAGGTATTACTCATAATAACATTTTAACCCTTTGGATGCTGTTAATGTAAAATATGGCTCAAAATGTCGGGGGTTCCCCTCCGACATTTTCATTAATTAATTTAAAAAAAAAAATCAAGGACAAACAAAAAAGTTTATTGAGTTATACCTCATCTGAAAGAGCAGAAGTACTGAAACTCTTTCAGAATGAGGTAATAAAACATGTAACCTTAAATCCTTTTTAACCCTCTTAAGATGCTATAATGTAAATTTTGGGTGTGTTCACACGAGATTTTTCATTAACAATAATTAAAAAAAAACTACAGACATTCAGAATCTATTATTGCAGGGTTAGACTTGGAGCATAAAGCTTTGCAAATAACAAAAAATACCTCCAAAAACTAAACTTGGGCTTTAAGAGTACTCATCGTATTATGCTAATATAATGCTGATTATGCGAATGCGCTGGTCACCAATAACGTGAAGTCAGATGTATCTTTTAATGCTTGTATTCATAAATATTTAATTATCCTTCCATGAGAAGAAAATACAAGCTGATTTATCCTTTCTCCTTCTACTTCATATGAACTGACTAAGAGTGATGAATTAATAGGATGTTTCAAATTTCCGTGCATTGAAATATCAACGATTCATATGAAAACAGTCTTATTCTCTTCATTTACTTTATGAACTTTCCAGGCGAAGACGCGCCAAACTTGCTGAACGTACGCAGGAATCTGAACCCTACACAGGGCTTGATCCCAAGACAACGGAACCAAAACCATATACTGGCTTACGTATATATGAAGAAATTGATCAAGACACACCCTCGTATGTCATGCCTGACACAGCCCCATATGTGATACCTGACATACCTGAAAGTAATAACAGGTATTACTCCAAGGCGGTTCCAAGAGTTCCAGATGAAAGAAATGAAATGCAGTCTGAGGAAAATGTTACTGAGAATGAAACACCCATATAGTGTCTGGGTCCTGTTTCACAAAGCTTATTTTCAGGGGTTTAGTGGATGCCAACCGTTCTTAGTCACGAAGCCGCTGGAAAAATGTTTTTCACGAACCTGTAGACCTTGTACATGTGACTCGGTCCGAGGCAAAGGCCAAGGCCGGCAAACTGTGGCCTCGAGTCCGGCCACGATTCTATCTCTGCTTATTTTGAATGACAAAAAATATGCATGAATGTATGGCTTCTGACTGGCAACCCAGTAAAACAATTATTTAATTAGGGACAAACACCACTGTAGGGCTGGATAGCTCAGGTGGTAGAGCAAGGGAAATGTTATCCTGAGATCGCTGGTCCAAATCCCCCTTCAGCAAAATTTTCTTTATATCTTAAATATGTTTAAATAATGATGAGAATGATTCGGGAGTGACGATTTCAATAGCTTATAACAAAACACTGCCATTTGTCATATATGTAAGTTTTGCGAAACAGGGCCCTGGTCCTTATATTGGAAAAAGAAATAAAAGTTCTAGGCATCAGAGGCCACGTACAAAATGTATTGTCAACTGTTCCAACTCCATTTGGAGTAATGTTCTGCAGACATTAGTCTATGTCTGTAGCAGCTTGTGTTTGCTCAGATCTTCAGTTCAATTCAGTTACAAATCCACTTTTGAAACTAAACATGCAGTCATTAATTAAACATTTGTATTAAAAAAAAGAGTAACTGCATTTCCCCTTTTTGTTGGTTGCAGAAATATGCAAAGCTGAGATAACAAAAATCAAATTAAATATTATGGATTTTTAATATACATTTGTATATATTTCAAAAATTACAATATGTATTTATTATTATGAGTTAGGTGATTACCGTAGTGTATGGATCAAGCACATCAGAAGCTCTTGCAGCACATTAGAATATATTTGAATAGGTTTTAGTGCTTTAAAATTTGGTTATATACGTCTATATAATAGTAGTAGTAGTAGGTAATCCAGGTTTTTAAATCCGATAGTCCCCAAGCTACGGGGGTGGCCGGATTTCACCTCGCACTCACAGAAATCACCTTCACCCCCTCCTCCACTTTACTCTATTCGGCGCATCCTCCTCCCTCAACCCAACCCTCCTACTCTCCTCCACCACCTGCTTCTTCCATGTCTTCTTTCGGTCGCCCCCTTCCCCTCTGGCCAGCCACCTCAAACTCAAGCGCCCTTCTCAAAACATGATCAACATCTCTCCTCAACACATGTCCTATACCAACGTACTCCGTTTGCCTTCGCCATCTGATCCACCGTCTCTTCTAAACCCAACATCTGCATCAACACCTCAGTCTTCTTTCCTGTCCATCAGATTCACACCACACATCGCTCTCACCATTGCCTCTCTCAGTCCTTCTCAGAATCCCCATCTCATTTTCACTCAAACACCAGGTTTCACTCCCGTACAACATCACGATCTCACCACAACTCTTATAAAACTAATCCTTTCATCTTTAGAGGAAATCTTTCCCATATAACAACTCTCCACATTCCCTAAACTTCACCCATCCAAATCTTGCCTTGCTGTCACAGCTGCCTGCACCCTCCACTCACACTCACTCTGTCCCCAAGTATGTGAACTCCTTCACTGTTTCCACCTCATCACACAACTTTTCAACATGTTCCACCATCTCTTCTGGTCCTTTTTTCACATTTTCCACACACAAAATCTCTTGCCAACCTCGGGGTCACTCTCTTCATTCCTGTGCATCTCCCATGAATCCATTTCCCACATTTCCCACACAACACTGAATTTGCCCTCACCCTCTTTCCACACATGCCGCATGGGTCTACCTTACTCACTGATACTTCCTCTTCTGCTCATTACCATCATTTTTTCTTTCCAAGGTTTACCTTCAAACCCTTGCTCTCAAAAGCCATCTTCCTTTCCAGAACTTTTCCCTCATTCCCTCCAACGTCTCACTCATCAAAACCAAATCATCAGCATACAGCATCTCGGTCATTAAACCTTCTCTGCATTCTCTGTAACCACATCAATCACAATTGCAAAATTCAGTGGCGATAACACAGAACCTTGATGCACTCCCACTTTCACCTCAAATTCCTCAGACAACTCTGACCCAACTCCTTAACTCTTGTTTTAGCCCCTTCATACAAACTCATCATCACTCTGATCATTGCCTCGGTATACCTTTCTTTCTCATCGCCACTCTATCACCTTCCTTGTGAACTCTATCAAATGCCTTCTCCAGATCAACAAAACACATGTACAACTTCTTTCCCTTCGCTCTGTACTCTTCCTGAAGTCTCCTGAGAATAAATACTGCATCCATCGTTCCCCTCCCTGGCATAAAGCCAAACTGCATCCCGTCCACCCTCACTATTTTCCTAAGTCTATTTTTCTAAAACCCTTTCCATTATCTTCATTCCATGTTCCAGCAACTTCACCCCCCTATACGCCACCACAGCTCATTGAATCACCTTTCCCTTTGAAAATTGGGACCACCACGCTCTAGTGTCCATTCATCCGCATCCCTCCTCCATCAAACACTCTCTGACACATCTCTATCATCACGCCAATCCCTATCTCCCCGCTTGCACTAATCATCTCCACACTCATACCCGAGGGTCCAGCAGCCTTACCGGTTTTCATTTTTATTTCATTTCATTTTATATAATACATATATCATGTTATGAATGTCTGGATGGAATCGACCTTTTAATAAAGAGATAATGTTGAGTCATGAAAATATTTAACATACATACCGATATAACAGATAGACCTAAAAGAAATGGCAATTTGTCAGAAAGAATTCACCGAAGAGTTGAAGATATATACCATAATCCGATGATACATGTATATATTGAATGATGTGTTACATCAGTGAGGTATTGTTTGTATTGGTTGAAACTAGTTCAGTGTCTAACCATTCCTGATAAAGATTTGAAGATTATTTTAAAGATTAAATAACTAGGTACCAATGAGAGCCACATAAGCAAGTTTGCCTGCCAAGAGGAATATTGACATTAGTAATTTTTAGAATGATCAGTCAAGCGTCTTGACTACAGATTTCGCAGGAGACCCCTGCTAGTTTACTTGATTCTGAGTAATTTCAGCCCAAGTGAGGACTACCCCAATAATGTCATTTTTACATTTGAGCTGGTCTTATGCAACCTAAAGCCCGATGTTATTATGACTTGCTTTTAAAGATAATTCAAAATTGTCTGATATGGACCACAATCTATACGTTAGGTTTACAGTGCATCTAGTAAAGTTTCCAATTTATATTGTACCATATAATTCTCTGGTATTGATTCTTACAAGTGCCAAAGGGACAAATATTACCACAAGTATACACCAATGAAAGGCTCGGTCTTTGGGCGTCAAGGGGGGGGGGGGCAGGGGAGGACAGTTGCCCCTACTTTATTCAATTTGCGCTTGTAAAAATTTCGTTGCGTTGCTAAAGTACAGGTTAATACTCGTGTTGGGCTGGGTCTATGAAAATGCATGTATAGCTGAAATCGTCTCCAACGGGTTAAAGCCAAGTTTAGTTTTTTGGATTATTTGTGGCTATTTGAAAGCTTTATGCCCAATGTCATAACCCTGCAATAATAGATTCTGAATGTCATTTAGTTTTTTTTTTATTTAATTAATGAAATTCTCGTGGGAACACCCCACAAAATTTTTACATTAACAGCATCTAAAGGTCCGGGCTGAAAAAGCTTTAAGGTTACATGTGTTATACCTCATCTGAAGGAGCAGACGCAGCTCTTTCAGATGAGGTATTACTCATAATAACATTTTAACCCTTTGGATGCTGTTAATGTAAAATATGGCTCAAAATGTCGGGGGTTCCCCTCCGACATTTTCATTAATTAATTTAAAAAAAAAAATCAAGGACAAACAAAAAAGTTTATTGAGTTATACCTCATCTGAAAGAGCAGAAGTACTGAAACTCTTTCAGAATGAGGTAATAAAACAATGTAACCTTAAATCCTTTTTAACCCTTTAAGATGCTAATAATGTAATATTTTGGGGTGTGTTCACACGAGATTTTTCATTTACAATAATTAAAAAAAAACTACAGACATTCAGAATCTATTATTGCAGGGTTATGACTTTGGATGCATAAAGCTTTGCAAATAACAAAAAATACCTCCAAAAACTAAACTTGGGCGCTTTAAGATACTCATCGTATTATGCTAATAAATGCTGATATCCGAAGCGAATGCGTGGTCTCCAATACGTGAAGTCAGACTGTTATCTTTTTAATGCTTTGTATTTTCATAAATATTTAATTATCCTTTTCCATGAGAAGAAAATTACAACAGCCTCTGATTTATCCTTATCTTCCTTCTCGTACTTTATCGAACCTTGACTAAGTGATGAGTGAATTAATTAGTGATGTTCAAATTTCCGTGCATTTGAAATACATATTGAAAAACAGTCTTATTCTCTTCATTTACTTTTATGAACTTTCCAGGCGAAGACGCGCTCAAACTTGCTGAACGTACGAGATCTGAACCGTACACAGGGTTGATTCCCAAACAACGGAACCAAAACCATATACAATGGCTTAACGTATATATGAAGAAATTGATCACAGACACACCCTCGTATGTCGATTGCCTGACCACAGCCCATATGTGATACCTGACATTACCTGAAAGTAATAAAGGATATTACTCCAAAGGCGGGTTCCAAGAGTTCAGATGAAAGAATGAAATGCAGTCTGAGGGAAAATGTTACTGAGAATGAAACACCATATAGTGTCTGGGTCCTGTTTTCACATAAGCTATTTTCACGGGGTTTAGTGGGATGCCAACCGTAACTTTAGATCACGAAGCCGCTGGAAATGATTTTTCACAAACTGTAGACCTTGTAACATGTGACGTTCGTCCGAGCCAAAGGCAAGGCCTGCAAACTGTGCCTCGAGATCCGCCACGATTCTTATCTCGACTTATTTTGAAAATGACAAAAAATATGCCTATGAATGTATGGCTTTCTGACTGGCAACCCAGTAAAATTACAATTATTTAATTAGGACAAACACCACTGTAGGTGCTGCGATAGCTCATGGTGTATGAGCAAGGGAAATGTTTCCTTGAGATCGCTGGTCGCAAATCCCCCTTCAGCAAAATTTTCCTTTATATCTTATAAATATGTTTAAATAAATGATGAGAGAATGATTACGCGAGTATGACGATTCAATAGCTTATAACAAAAAAACTGCCATTTGTTCATAATATGTATAGTTTTGCGAAACAGCGGCCCCTGGTCCTTTATATTGAAAAAAGAAATAAAAGAACAAAAGTTTCTAGGACATCAGAGGCCAGTACAAAATGTATCTGTCAAACTGTTCCAACTCCATTTGGTAGTTAATGTTCTGCAGACATTAGTCTATGTCTGTTAGCAGCTTGTGTTTGCTCTAGGCATCTTCAGGTTCATTCAGTTACAAATCCACTTTTGAAATACTAATACATGCAGTCATTAATCTAAAACATTGTATTTTTAAAAAAAAAGAGTAATGCATTTCCCCTTATTTCTTGTGTTGCCAGAAATATTGCAAAGCCTGAGATAACAAAAATCAAATTAAATATTATGGGATTTTTAATATACGATTTGTATATATTTCAAAAATTACAATATGTATTTATTCTAGAGTTAGTGATTACCTAGTGGTATGGATCAAGCACATTCAGAAGCTTCTTGCAGGCACGATTAGAATATATTTGAATAGGTTTAGTGCTTTAAAATTTTTATATACGTCTTATTATAATAGAGTATGTAAGTTAGTTAATTCCAGGTTTTTAAATCGATAGTCCCAAGCTACGGGGGTGTGGCCGGATTCACCTCTGCACTCACAGAAATCACCTTCACCCCCTCCCTCGCACTTTACTTATCGGCGCATTCCTCCGTCCCTCAACTCAACCCTCCTACTCTCCTCCCCACCCTGCCCTTTTCCATGTCTTCTTCGGTCGCCCCCTTCCCCTCTTGGCATGCCACTCAAACTCAAGCGCCTTCTCAAACATGACAAATCTCTCCTAAACACAGTCCTATACCAACTACTCGTTTGCCTTTCGCATCTGATCCACCGTCTCTTAAACCCAACATCTGCATCAACACCTCAGCCTTCTTCCATCCAGATTCAACCACACATCTGCTCTCACATTTGCCTCTCTCAGTCCTTCTCAGAATCCCATCTCTTTTCACTCAAACACCAGGGTTTCACTTCTCCGTACAACACATCACCGATCTCACACATACTTCATAAAACTAATCCTTTCATCTTTCAGAGGGAAATCATTTCCCATATAAACAAAACTCTCCACATTCCCTAAACTTCACCCATCCAAATCTTGCCTTGCTGTCGAAAAACCAAAGCTTCCGGCCCTGCACCCTCCACTCACACTCGCACTCTGTCCCCAAGTATGTGAACTCCTTCACTGTTCCACCTCATCACACACTTTTCAACATGTTCCACCATCTCTTCTGCGTCCCTTTTTTCACATTTTCCACACACAAAATCTTCTTGCAACTCTGGGTCACTCTCTTCATCTTGCTGCATCTCATGAATCCATTCCCACATTTCCACACAACACTGAATATTGCCCTCACCTCTTTCCACACATGCGCATGGGGTCATCCACCACATACTTCCTCTTCTCCTCCACTTACCATCATTTTTGTCTTTCAAGTTACCTTCAAACCCTTGTCTCTCAAAACATCTTCATTTTCCAGAACTTTTCCCTCATTCCCTCCAACGTCTCACTCCATCAAAACCAAATCAATCAGCATACCAGCATCTCGGTTCATAAACCTTCTTGCATTCTCTGTATCAATCCACTATCAATCACAATTTGCAAAAATCAGTGGCGATAAACACAGAACCTTGCATGGCACTCCCACTTTCACCTCAAATTCCTCAGACAACTCTGACCCACTCCTTAACTCTTGTTTTTAGCCCCTTCATAACAAACTCATCATCTACTCTGTCATTTGCCTCCGCGTATTTACCTCTCTCCGTTCCTCGCACATCCGCCACTCTTATCACCTTCCTGTGGAACTCTATCAAATGGCCTTTCTTCCAGATCATACAATAAATCCATGTACAACTCTTTCCTCATTCGCTCTGTACTCTTCCTGAAGTCTCTCTGAGAATAATATACTGATCATCGTTCCCCTCCCTGGCATTAAAGGCCATAACTGCCATCCCGTCCACCCCTCATATTTTCCTAAGTTATTTTTCTAAAAACTCCTTCCATTATCTTCATTCCATGTCTCAGCAACTTCACCCCCCTATACGCCACTCACCAGCTCATTGAATCAGCCTTTCCCTTTGAAATTGGTGACCACCCGTCTCAATTGTCCATTCATCGGCATCCCTCTCCGCATCAACACTCTCTGACACATCTCTATCATCACGCAATCCCTATCTCCCCGCTCTGCACTTAATCAATCTCCACACTCATACCCGGAAGCTGGTCCAGCAGCTACGCGTTTTATTTTATTTCATTCATTTTAATAAAATACATATATCATGTTATTTGAATGTCTGGATGGAATCGACCCTTTTTAATAAAGATGGGATATGTTGGAGTCATGAAAATATTTAACATACATACCGACTCTATAACAGATAGACCTAAAGATAATTGGCAATTTGTCAGAAAGAATTCACGAAGAGTTGAAGATATATGACCTACATCTTCCTATATATTATATATTGAATATGAGTGTTACATCAGTGAGCTATTGTTTGTATTGCGTTGAAACTAGTTCAGTTGCTCTTACCATCTCCTGATTAAAGATTTGAAGTTATTTTAAAATGAATTTTGATTCTAATACTAATTTCCAAATGTATAGAGATAATTCATTTGAGAATGAAAGTCATGTTGCACCTTTGCGACTTATCCTTTAGTGGTTATCCATTGAAAACAAGCTAATCAAACTTGCAATCAAGAATTTGGTGTAAGCACGTGTTTCTGCTGAAGTCTTATGATAAATTATTACCGTATTTGGGATACCTGTTCACAGAAATGGACCTGAAACACTTCTTTTCTTATATCAATGTTCTTAAAATACACTGTTACAATTATTTTGGTTTTTATTTGTA
>JZLH01S0441911.1:2197-15855 GCA_001188425.1 Eucidaris tribuloides
AAGAAAAATAATGAATGACATACACTGCCAAAAATATGTTTAGCAAAGACGTGTTCAGAAAATGTACGTTTAGGTCATTGACACTCGGTGTTTAAAAATTGGACACTGATGTTTAGTGATTTGACACATTGGAAAGAGCAGACTCTGCTCTTTCTGATGAGGTATAACTCGGATAACCTTAACACCTTATTAACCCTTTGGATGCTATAATGTAAAATGAAGTCGAAAATCTCGGGGGTATACCCCGAAAAATCTCGGGGTACCCCCCCCCCGAGATTTTTCATTAATTAATTAAAAAAACGAAAGACATTCAGAATCTGTTATTGGTGTGATATGACCTTTGGGCATAGGCCTAAAGCTTTCAAATGAAAAAAAAAATCCCCAAAACTAAACTTGGGCTTTAAATCCACATCCATCTCTGGCCTAGCCAAACGGTGTGGGCGATTTTCGGGGCGATTTTCAACAAAACGGTAACATCATGGCAGAATTTTCAATTACTGTCTTGACAACAACATAGGCCTATTTACATCGATCGAGGATTCATCACTCAATCAATAATGAATGTATCCCGGGAAATTAGGGGAATATGTCTTTCTCTCAATACTTCCACTTCCAATAACTCATGGTTGAATAAGGCGTGGTGCTTCAGTTTGAGAGTCTTTCTTTCACTTAATTCTTCGTACAAAATGTCTATCCTATAAAGTCTGATTCCAATTTTCATCTTTTGAGAGTTTTAGAGTCGATGTGGGTTTTTTTTTTTCATGCCAATTGCATATATTTTCGGACTCCAATCAATTTGATAAGGTGTTAGGCCTATTATAAAATGATCTCTTCAACTATTTTCAGGAATCAATGTTTTCACGTACTAAAGCAAAGCAGTTATTTACATGTAATCCTTCACTTCCGTTGTCAAATCTTTGTTAGTATCCCCGGTTGGTTAGCACCATTCCTTTCGATACGAACAATTTCAACGTAGCTGGACTAATCAATATTTACAATGCAGTGCTGTTGTGCATGTAATCAGGATCAGTAGAATATTGACTGAAGAGCTAGTAGGATCCAGGTTTTCGCCCGATCTACTACGAGATAGCTGTGCAGTCACTGGAATTTGAGGGCGGACTTACAAAAACAATAAGCACATGCAGCGCAGACCTCCACACACTTCCGAAAGATGTATGGTAGTACGATTGATCAATCGCCGGCTGGCTGCACTTCGCTAGTGCTGCGCTGGCCGCCCGTACCCGTACCAGTGTGGCATATTGTTGCAGCACTGAATAGGGAGTTAAGGAAGTCTTAAAGTTAATCGCCAATTGTGTTTGGACGGGGATTGAACAGCTTCTGTCATTAGTCCACGACTTTTGCTAGTATTACCTCAATATTTTAAGGACGCATTTGGCAGTAAATCAGTTTGAGAAGTTATGTTGTGTTGAGTGGACTCCACTGGCCGTTTCGCTCTCGAAAAAGTGTACCGCATTTGGTTACTTTGTTCTCGGGAAAGCTCTGCGGAGAGGGGTAATCACTCCACCGCTCGTCAAATCGTGTGGGTGTCGTCTGCTGTGCAAACGTGGCTTGTAAAACTCTTTTGGAATCCGCCAACATGCCTCGACGTAGGCGAACTTGGATGTTTATTGTTTTTACTGCAAGTTTTACTTGCATTTTGCTGCTGGCCAAGAATTCCAACCGGGATACAGACTTAGCGGTAAGTAAATGCGTCTGTCGGTCGGGAGTGCGCGAGTGTATCAACTTGATTGGTAGAAATTTGGCAAAACGTACGTGTATCTCAATCAGCCTATAAATTTAATCGTGTTTAACAAATTACTGGGATTAAAGTGAATTAAAGAATTGACTTCATCTTATGAAATACAATTCCATTACTTGCTAAATTAATAATTCAATTCTGAGCTTTATGTAGGTCTAAACATATTAGAATTAACTCTGAACAAATGTGGTAGATAAGTGAGAATGTTTAGTAATATTTATATTATTAAACATTCTTATTAACATATGTTAATTGGTTATGTTGGGCTGTTTCTTATTGTTCAATATATAAAGTCTTTATAAACTCATTTGATTAAAAGATGAGTCGTGCAATCATTACATCAATGCAGTTGCTGATTAGAGATAATTTTTAAGCTGCAAAGTCAACTCTTGACTCGGCACTATGTCAAGCACATCTCACAGACTTTGTCTTACAATGTTTGTCGTTATAACTGTTTTAATCTTTAGACTAAAGTACCAAAAGTCATGAAGAGAAATTCCAAATATTTCTAGTGACAAAAACAGAGGCCAGGTGTTCATAATAGACACATTGCATATCTGTAGTTTTACGAGTTTTACGAGCTTGTCATCGGAGTGTCGTAAATTGTCATTTGACATACATGTAATACTGGTTGTGACCTTGAGAGCTGTGTATTTGTTTAGCATTGTTTGCATACAAATCAATTGGGGTATGTCCCAGTGGGCTTGTTGTCTGTGTGCAATGAAGTACAGGTGGGAATTCGTGTTAAAAAGCCATGCACATGTAAGTGTAAGGATTGGGCTAAAGTATGACCTTATTCATCATTACTTTGTAACTAAGGTGAAAAGATATTAGACCCTTACTTTTTTCCAGAGTTTCGAGAGTTGGTCCAATATATGTGCTGCATTCATTAAAAAACATTTTTTTTTATTGTGTACATGTATTGGCCAACTGTTATTACTTGCCAATAAATGCTGCAGATTACTATTCAATTCTTTTTATTTTTTTTACATTTAACGTTTAAAATGTGGTGATACATTGAAAAAAAAGTCTTTCTACAATATATCAATACAACTATCCAATTTCAAACAGCTTGGTAAGCTGTCAACTAAATGAACTAATCACTTTAATATAATTATTTGTTATGGAGATTTTGTGTTTACAGTACTTTTTATAACCTTAAAAAACTGGGAAAGGAATACAGGGTCCTCATTATTTTAAGTAATTATTTTTATAAATATAATCTCGCAAACACAACTACCTAGACATTGTACGCCTTTCATATGTCTACAATATTGAATGTATACATACAATGCAAGGTATATGTACCATTCAAAATGATGTTTGATAGTATTACAACAGTGATTAAACATGACATCTTATGATCTTAAACTAAGGCATTAGTTAACAATGTTTCCAGTTTAAAAACATCTGTACATGATCGTCTATTAATTGGATCCCTAAAAAATCAGTTAAAAACAATCATTAAGTAAAAGTGAAAATGAATGAGTGACCATTCCAGGTTTCTCCCTTAGACTGCTTTGTTATAGAATTTTTGTCCTCGGGACGTTTAATTCGACTGATACATGCATTTATCTGGGTTGTGTTAGTGATGACAAAACTGTCTGAAATTTTGTTTTGGTGTGTTGCCCATTCAAAGGTCTAAATGTTTAAAGTGTTAAATGGGATTCCACTTATTCTGGCCAAGGTTAAACAGCATCTTTAAAAGATGGTTTATTATGTAAGTAATGTACATAGTACTGTTTTGGAATCATGGTTTTAAGAAGGCCTATTGATTTAAACTACATACATGTAACTGTTTGGTCCAACAAGTTTATCCTGACCTCTCTAATGCAATAGACTACAATGGAAACAATTATTAGCATTTGGAATTACCAGGTAGAAAGTACACAAATTTAGAGTAATCCTAATCCCCTAAGTGTGTTGGTGAATACTGTCTGCTGTTACACCAGGTAAAGGGATTAACTCTCCAAGCCCTGCTAATCCCAGCATTAAGGGATCACCTGGCTCTCGGAGCCATGTGATATACCTGAGACCAGACAAGTACACTCAAGGAATACATTGAGGTCTGAAAATCTGCTTTGAAAACAAGGTCATGTGGCAATAACCTCTTTTTACTGTTTAATAATGTAGTTAAGTGGTCTCCCAAGTGCCCATGACTGAAAGTACAAATCTCTTCCTAATGCCATCTTTGTTGAGAATAGCAGCATACTGTAAAAGAAACGATTCAGTATTTTACTACTACAGTAAGTTACTTTTACAAATACTTAGGACATGTCTACATGGCTTAAAAATTGGGGTAAAAATGGAAGGCAGCTGATATGTTTGGGCATGGACCTACTACTCGAGTAGTAGGTCCATGGTTTGGGCAAGTGTGTCAGATCATGTAAATTTTTGACCTGTTTGTGGGATAAGATTTACCAAGATGTAGGGGGCCTGATATTCATGTCGTTATTTGAAAAAAAAAATGTGCCTCCCTATTCAGTTGTTGTCTGAGTTGGTTTCTGTTACAAGTACAAACATTTGTTTTTATTAAAGTGATAGGCTAACATTGTGGAACTTCAATTTAAAAAATGCCAATGGCAAGCTATGCATGAATAAACAATTAAAACTCGGGGCGAGTTTGAATAGCCTAGGTGTACACACAGTAAGTCTATGTGAGAAAATGGGCAGGTGAATCCGATCAACTTACGATTTTCACTTTTTTAAAGCACTAATTAATCATTTTGAAATACAATTTTTTTCAGGGCGTCATTTTTACACCTTATCAAAGACAATGGTAGCATGGGGAATCATGTAGCTCAGTTTTTTTTTGTAGCTCAGTTTTTTTTAACTGTGGTAAATGTTAGCCAATACCTTTAATACCTAGATGTGAATACTTTAATGACTAATAAGAAGTATTTCAAAGTGGTCCCAGTCACTTTAGCTTAATACATGATATGTAATTGCAATTATTATTACCTGTGTACCAAAATCATGCTCCCACTCACAACAAATACCTTTTGAAAACCATGAGGAAAACATTGTGTATAGTAATGTGTGAACGTGTCTCTACAAAAGAAACTATAACTCACACATATTTTCATGTGAATTGATGAAATAAGAGTTGGACTGGCACATGTATTGGTTTTAAGTATTTTTTTTAATGTCAAACTTTAAGACGTTCTCAATCCTTACATTATGTCCTTTTTATTACGCAAAGCATTATTTTAAAATTCAAACGTGTATTTACTGAGTAGTTTAAAAGATACACATTGAAAACAGTAGCAAATCCACCATAAAATAGTTTTCCCCTGCATTTCCACAAGAGTCAGATTACAGGGCTATGGGTGTTGGCTTACATTTCCATAAATAGATTTATCAGTACTTCTCTGTTCAAGTGTTCATAGCACATATTTGTGAAAATGAGCAGCAATATGCACTTTATAAATTAAATTCAATTTTATGCTTCCCCATCAGGAAATCTGAGCTCACCTCCACTGAAAACAGCTGCAGATTCTGACTAACCTGTCATCATATTTTGTTGTCGTAGTGTTTTGAGGGCTGGTAAATGAAATCCGCTGGCTGAAGTTTAGGAAGGAAATTTGAATCATGTGCATCTTGATTTGATTTATGGGGCTTTCAAAGTCTCAACACAGTTTTGTGTGTGATCTAAATTTGGTGTATGTAGGCTGAAACAATATTCAGTTCAGTATGCATACTGTGAGGTGGCATAGTATAGAGCATTAGAGCTGCACTGTAGTAAGAAAACTTATCATTTAAATGTGGCAATGTTTGCAATCTAATAGTTGATGTACATGTATACTGTACCACCTGCACACATATAAATGAACTATAAAATGTTTAAATAGTAATAGAGAAGTGTTATTAAACTGAAAATAATACATACAATTGTGTACAGAATATTGTACTTTATGGCAAAAATTTATTAAAAGGAATAGTTGATTTATAATGAAAATTTTCATGTTTAAAAATGATTAATGCTGTGAAATAGCATATAGTTACTCTGCTCTTTCAGATTAGGTATAACTCATATAACCTTAACACCTTATTAACCCTTCGGATGCTATAATGTAAAATATAGTTGAAAATCTTGGGGTCCCCCCCCCCCCCGAGATTATTCATTAATTAATTTAAAAAAACTTAAGACATTCATAATCTGTTATTGCTGGGTTATGACTTTTGAGCAGAAAGCTTTCAAATAAAAGGAAATCCCCAAAACTAAACCTGGGCTTTAATATTCAGAAAATTGATACAAATTGAAATGTTGGGACCCCAACACTTTGCTACAGTGAACAAATTGATATCATTTAACCCATTGAAGACTAGACACAAGATATCTCATCACAAGGTCTATGGGAAATTGCGTTAAAGCAAAATCAAACCGTCTTCAAGGGGTTATTCTATACAATTTTCAGTAGGTTTGATGACATTGTTTTCTGATGTTTAGTCCAAAGTAATGTTGCAGTCCGTAGTCAACACTCAAAAGCAAACTGTGTTGTGTATCTTACAATGCTAGTAATAAATCACCCTTTATAATACAGAATTATGTATCTTTGTATAGATTTCATCAGAGGCTACTGTTGGATGTATTTGTCAAGCTACAGTTTACAACAAGACTTTGAAACATTACATTGCTTTATATTTTATCCTTCTTCAGGATGTCTAACTGCTGGGAAGTTTCCTTTAGGTATGTGACAGAAAATGACTATGCTTGCTAAGCCGCGTTTAACTATGGTTTCCCGGCGGCACGGCAACCACTGTTTCAGGCCACCGTGGACAAACGGGATAGAGCGTGCAACCACGCAGTCAAGGAACGGGCTGGGCAACGTGACAGTCCGGTGATTGCGTAGATGCCGGGCAGATTTTTAACTGTCAAAATTGCCACGGTCAGCACTGGTGCCATGGGAAACCTGGTAGCCCGTAGTAAAACGAGGTAAACGCAATAGATAGTGACAGTACGTATAAGCGCGTAACACGTAGTAGAGCGCGGTCCGTACGGGACTGGAAAGCATGTGTATTTCCCGGCATTCACGAATCCTTTCAAGTTTTGTCACGTATCTGCCGCGTTTTGTCACGGTCGTTGACCGGTAATCAAAGGTATATGGTTAGCCTTTGTCGAGTTCAGTTTACGGGTACGTCAGGCAAGTGACGGTTATTGGGGCCTGAAGAATACGGCGCGTTGCGATGTTGTACGGTCTGATACGGCGAAGGCTGTGGTCTGGGAGGAAGTATTAAAAAGCGGCGGCCGGCAGGAGGAGACTACACGGCATTATCCCTGAAGCTTGAAATACACCTCTAGCAAGTTTGGCAGGAGGAGTGTGCCAACATTTCAATTATATAGGCAGAGTATATATTTTGCTGTCAGTATGCAAAATGCGGACGATCTGAAAAAAATATTTTTGGTACTAAATTTTCTCGAGAAAGTTTGTGGTTATTTGTATCACATAAAACTTGAATAAACAGTTTCTCATTCACTTTATTTCAGTCTGATTAACTTTTGTAAATTCAAGAGTTATGAAAACCTTTTTTGGTGTAGGTCGGTCAAAATCGATGTTTGCACACTTGATTGAATTAATGGTCAAATCAGCATTGACAATTGAAACAGAATGTGTTAATCCTAATAAAAACAATAAGGGATAATTAGCGCCCAACACCGTAAGTAAGAAAAAACATGATGAATCACATGAACATTCACTCTGATAAAATATGTATATACTAATTGGTGGTTTCTTTTAATGTTAAAGGCATCAACAACTAAGGCTCTGTTGTAGGGCACTAAATTTGACTGACATTAATACTCTTTTCCATGTTAACCATGTGCATGTGTTTCAATTTCGTGTCCTTTGTTAGCTGCAAATTTTCTTTTTTCTACGTAAATTATATTAGAACAATATAAACTTCCAAAATGCCTGAAATATGTTTGTGATGATGCAGTGAACCATTTCATGGTTGCACGCTATTTATTGTTTTCTTTTTCAAATTTACATACACGGTACAATAGGATTTTCCTTTATTTGGGGCAGAAAATTCATCATATCCAGTGTTAGACAAAACCACAAGAAAATGATAAATTTGATTGAAATATAATGGTCTTTGCTTTGTCAAAATAGCAAAACATAACAAGGTTGTAGTATGATTTTACATAACAAAATTATTAATTTTCATTGCTACCATTTCTTAATCACACTGTGTTGCTAATGCTCGAAAGCTTTCTTTTACCGTGGGCACAAACGTGCTCCAAAGCTACCAGCGTTCACGCTATCCATCCGTAGAAGGCATTAGAGGGTTAAAAACGTGTCACCTTGATGAGAACGTGGGGAAACGTAAGGGACCCCAACACAAGGTGACGGGTCGGAAGGGAACGTACTGGCATCCGTAGTAGACCGCGAGCAGAACGTAGTGAGCCTTCGAGCCTCCGGGACTCGGCAGCTTATTTCTTCCCAAGGCCCGTCACGGATACTGCGATAGATCGTAAGAAAACTTAGCAAGACCTAATAAAACTTGAATACGGAGTAAAAAAATGGCCAAAATCCCACGGTTAACTACGTTTCGGGCAAACGGGGCTGCCGTGGCCACCGGGAACATAGTGTAAACGAGCCTTAAGTTTGCATCAGGGTGATGTAGATACCAGCTGATACCAACTTTACCAAACTTGAAGTTGATTAATTGTTTGTTTTTATTTGTTTGTTGTTTTTCTCTGTTGATCTTTTTGGACATTGTACATGTGGGTTCATAGTGCCAGCTTTCAGGACTTGCTTCTGATTTGTTTTGTCTGTGGCATCATGTTCCCAATTGAATAGCTTGATACAAAACTTTCTCGGAATTTTATTGTGATCTTCCGTGAACTGTTTGAATACTGAGCCATTTGATTTTGTCATACAAGAAGATTTATATGGGAATACAGTTGTCACTCATGTACATCTGCATGTCAGTCCCGCCCATCTTATTTATTTTCTTTTAAGGTGGTTACTGTGCATCAAGATCAACAAACAGGAGGGCATCTTTGTTAGTGATTTTGTTGTTCCATCATATTCTCAGCATGGACTATAGATTCCAAGTATCTGTAGAGGGATTGTTCAAAACTGTCAGGTGGAAATTTGCAGTCCATACATGGCAATAAGGAAACTGTCACGTGCGGCAATAGGTTTTGCTCCTATTCTTCCATATTCGGTCATACAGATGTCTACAGGCGACACCTGTCTCTGAATGTGGTAGAGTTAGAGATATCATCTCTGATCATGGTATCATGGGAGATCATTGCAGATGGTCAGTACACTATTACATGTAAGTTGAGTTGAGTCATATGTCTTGTCCTGTGATATTTGCCAGTGTGCCATATTAGCCAGCTATAATAATACATGAAAAATTAAACAGAATATAAGAAACAGTTTGTTGATTGTACGAGGGGACAATGGTATAGCAATTTCAAGTCTAAAAGTAATGCTCTAAACCCCCTTCAGACAGCCCAAATTCCCGCCGGCTCTGAGCCGGCTCTGCTACTCCCACTTTCGTCTGAATGGTCTTACGGGCGGCGCAATAGAAGTATTAAGCACGCCCGCTCTGAGCCCCTCTGACCACCTCCGGAGGTGTTTAGAGGCCGGCGAAAAGGAGCTACCTGCTACGCTTCACCTCCCTGTCTGAATGAGTTAAGCCGGCGCTGCTACTCATTGCGGCAAGTGATGCATGCAAAGTTCACCAACATCCGCGCGAAAAACAAAAAGACAATCGCGCGTACAAATGTAGCACTTCCTGTTTTCCGGTCTCACACAGATTAGAGTCCTCCACGCTTTGGTTGCTGTGGGAATGGTTTTAGACGGTTGGGCGAAAAGTGTAGCTGCTACGCGGAAATTCTGTGCTATCTGAAGGGGTCATCGCAGGTTTTTCAAGGACGCTCAAGAGGCCGCCCGCAGCTATACCTTTTCTGTCTGAATGTGCATAGAGGAACAACCTACATAACTAAAAACTGGAACTTGTTTTCCGATCAAATGGAGTTAGTAGCCTACAGTCTGTAGCATTTTGTGCATAAAGAAATGATTAATAATTCAAAAAGAATTTACTTGATGTAGGGATTTGAAGACTGACACAGGTTAGCCATTTTGAAATGTTGTTCCAGTTGAGGAAAATCCAGTGGACATATGTTGGCATGTGCACTAGAAGGTCATCTGCTGGAAATATAAGGATGCAATGCTATTTTGTGTTGCCTTATAATCTGAATTTGTAGAATTGTTGTTGTTGTTTGCTGTTATGGTTTTGGCCAGGAGAGTATTTTCCAGTGTCAACATATGTCTAAAGAACTCCTAAACGCATTGATTCTCCATCACTTCATTAAGAATTGCCATTTATTCGCCTTTCTAGAAATGACGGCTTGTTGGCACACAATTCTGATTCTCAGTGGGGATAATTTGTATGCAGTCCTTCACAGAAATTGTGTTCATCTTGCCCCGAAATAGTAAACCTCTGATATTTGTCATGCAATGAATGAACGCATGCAGTAGGGGATGGCTCGGTTACAGACGATCAACTAATCGTCGCGTGGTTCAGGGAATAGTTGTGAGGGGACTTTGAAGCTGGGAAGGAGGACTGGGGGGGGGGGAGAGGAACCATGGTACCCTCCTGAGAATTTAGTGCCTCAGCCAGGTAGCCCCTTGTGAAAATTTTGAACAGAGTGCTGAGACTCTGACAGCAACGTAAAATGCCCTCTCATGTTGTTCCCCCAATGGTATTCCCCCTCTATAGGGAGTACAGCCACAGTACCCATCTTACTATTGAATAGACAAGCCTACGTTGTGTGTTACCAGCTCTTCTCGGATCAGGTTTTACAGAAAGGGGAATATTAAAACTAGACAGCGAATTCTCTTCTGGGTACTGTGATTCCAAGGTGTACTCGTCGGTCCTCGTTATTGTGCGTCTGGTTTTTTGCGTTACGATACTGGTTACGAAGCTGGACGTATAAACGTGGGTTGTTTAATTAGGTGGTATGACTTTACCTGGCGGAGCTCTACCAATGAAAGACAAGTGCTGTAAACCAATTTGCGCAGCAGGGTTTTTGATGAATGATGGTAAAAACAGAGAATAAAGGTCAATATTGCTTACAAAGCTTGTTCGCAGATGTTTTACGAAATTTGGTGTGATACATTGAGAGTCATAGATTGTAATAGGCCCTATGACTTTGGAAATTTATGAATCATAAAAAAAGGTTAAGTATTCAAAATAACTTACAGTATGTAAGTAATACATGTATTGGATAAAGGTGTGAATCATCAGTGTTATGGTTCTTCGAATGATCACGCAGATTGTTTAATTACAGAGTGGTGTACGTCTGAAATCCTGTGGTATAATTAATATGTTCTGGTGTATTTTTGTGTGATAATCATGGTTTGTCTGAGGTCTGGAAAGATATCTTGTCCAACATTTAGCTACAATAAGTATAGTAACAATGTGCACAAAAACATTAAATTAGAGAGATGACGATAGCATGATAGGTGTTCAAGTGTAAGCAGGGCATAGGCATAAGTGTAACTCATCAGCTTGCTCTGTAGAAAAAAAACATTGCGAATTTCAAACATTGTAGATATGGTATGGTTGTATTTTGTGTGCTCGAGATCGGATCAGGTGATCACATAAATCAGGTCGCTGAATACCAATGCTCACTTGAGTGAAGTTTTACCCAACGCGCCCTCTGATGTCGAATGGCGGAAGGCGGCTAGCTACAGCAAGAGATTCAGACTGGCAATGTAAAGGCAAATTCCAACAGAATAGGCGCCATATGTTGTGTAGTCTATCTACATTACATGTATAATTGAAAATTAAAACTTTTATGTTTATAGAATTTCTCATGTAATTGGTTAAATTTGCCGATTTCCTTTACATCTTGTTCTATGTCGTTCGGACTAAGGTCATCGTACATTTCACATGATAACACTGTATGTAACTCACACACGCATATTACTACCTTTAACTTTAAAGATCATTCTAAAAGAGCCTTAATTGATGGCTGATGGTCGTCTTTATATTGAGCTGATTGACAGTCTAAAATTGTGAGCTACTGAGAAATCATGTGAAATCGGTGTTGGCCTCCTGGAACTAGAGGGAGAACATTTATGAGTGCGAAAGGCCTGCCAAGAATATGACCTGTTCAGAAGCTCGTGAACCATTGTCATTGTCGCCACTTAATGTACACCTTGGACTGGTCGTCATGTTTCACAGTCAAATTAAGTGTACCAACCAACTTCACATACTACTTAAAATTTGGTCATGTTTTTTATCACAAAGAATGGGACAGAATTACAGAAATCACATCTAATAATTAGTACATGTCATTTAGGCACCATCACATTACATGTTTTTATGTGAAGGCGAATGACTGCCTGATTTATGAAAGTTCAAATATCAAATTACAAATTATATGTGTAATGGCGACGTCATCTCTTTGTAGCCGTTAATCTGAAATACATCGCTATAGGGTTGTAGTCTACTAAAAAAAATAAAATTAATAAGCTTATTGGTACAAACATGACAAGAAAGGATTTTGAAACCTGTAAATAGGACTGACTTATAGTACAAAAAAGTTTAATTGCAAGATATCAGAGTAAATGACCTTCTAACACTAAAATTGGGTCTTCGCGCGTCTAGTGTTTAAACTAAAGCAGTCCATTTAAAGGGCAGGATAAAATTAGGGCCATACAGATTTTCAGAGAGAGATTATACATGTAGCCACAAACCGACGCTGCAAGGCTGGCAAGGTGCGTACATTGTTGGGATTTTGCTCTCGCGCCCTGAGAGCCCCTGACTATCCGCTTACTGTGACAAGTAATGGCGGCTCGGGCCGGCAGGCCGCGCCCCGAGGGCCCGCGACTAATGAGTTTACAGATTCAGAAATATTAATTGAAAGTTGATATAACTGCAGAAAAATATACTTCGCATGCAGTGCTTTTGTCCTATGTTGACTCCTTAAGCAGCAAAAATTGTTTTCTTGTTGTCCCCTAGAGCAAATACGCATCTAGCAATGTTCGTGATTTCATGTTTGTAATGAGCTCTGTATAAACTAGCAAAAGATGTTTATCATTCTGGTGCAACCACTTGCACAAGAGTTACACTGTTTGATCATTGTAAGACCCCATTAAAACAGAACAGCGGAGTTTTGAAGAGACTCAAATCTCCATGTTCATAGCGATAGACTGTAACCAATTTAACTTTAGCGGTGATTGAAACAGCTAAATTGGCAGTTGTCAGATATATAATTCATGAATAGAAACCTGTACCGTTGTACAACAAAACATTTTGAAGTCTTGTAATATTTTCATGCAATGACCTGATAGAGATCAGGCAGGGGTGAAAAAATCACCGGGGTTGCGGGGCGGTGTTTGGCTCCCGAACATAGCCAAGAGCCTGCGCCGTAACTTTAGTTTTCAATACAAAGAGTAGTCTGGAATGCATTGAACAAGCAAAAGGTTCGGCCCTCCGGCGAAAAGAAACTTTAATTTTTTGCGCTGCTGATCAGCTTATTTTGGAATGTACCCAAAAGTTACTAGCTAATCTGATGTGAAACAATAATTCTACGCCATTGTTTCCTCAACTACTGTAGGGGTAGTCTTTAGTTGGCCCTTGTGCTGAGCTGTCTTTTGCAAATTATAGAGCAGATTTATGGACGTGTGTTTGTATTGAAAACCCCCAGACAACAGAACCTAGTATTACCTAACAGACAATTCAACATAATGGCCGAAAGTGGCCGATTATGGGAACTGCAACGCATATATATTGCTTCCATAGCTCCATTCACGACAAATCAAGATCATGTAGAACAAGTATTTTTATTTTATCTTGTTCATTGTGCCGAGCTGATCTGGAACCCAGTTGGCATACGTCTAGGTTTCAATGAAAATGAAGTGGCGTGGAA
>JZLH01S0441912.1:6358-20152 GCA_001188425.1 Eucidaris tribuloides
CAGTACGGAAAATGCAACTTGCATACATTATATTATTTTCTATGTCGGACAAGCTCAGACAAGCTTCCAGGTTGTCAAAAACATCCTTTGTGTAAAAGTTATTCATGGAATTTGAATATATTACGACGGCCTATAGGTCCAAATTATTATAATTATGTGAAAATACACACCTTCACGGCCAGCGTGTTGGCCAAGTGGGTAGACCGTCCGTCTCACATGCGGAAAGTCGCAGGTTCGAGCCCCGGTAAGATCATATTTGTACGAGTTTTTAAATATTTGTAAATGTTAATTAATAAAGTGTATTATCATGTAAATACTATAAATAGCACTGGAATGAACGTAAATTGCGGTTCACACACAAAAACACACAGTTTGAAAAAAGAATACCTTTTTATTTTCTATGGTGCATCTTTGCACCGTTCAGAAAGGTGCAACCTTCCACCTTTCACAAAGGTGCAAAGTTGCACTTTTAAAGGCTCCCAGTGTGACATTGGTCTGCTTTAAAGGTGCAAAGTTGAGCCTATTTTTCTTAGTGTGTAAATGCATACATAAAATTTGCAAGTTCTTGAAAAGAATCCCCACGGCATATTAATTGTCTTCATTTATACCAGTCAAAATCTGTACTTCATACATGGAAGAGAATGGTATTTATAGACACTGTAGCTTAGTGTTCTGGTACATTTGATATAAAATTTTTATCGTATATGCTGGGATTTTGTGGAAGCTTTTCTTATCGGAGTGTGATATGAACTTGGCGTCCGTAATGGCTCGTCCGGCCATGCTGACACACAAACTATCCTTAACGCTATTTTTTTTGTTTTAACTTTTACTAATCCCATAGTTATCACTGGCTGATTTCATCGTCTTTTCTACGTTGGATTCGTTGTACGACAGTAAAGGAAAGATTGATGGATTGCTCGAGCAGTATCCCGACCTGATGAAGTTTTACAACGGGATAAAAGAAGATTCCTCGCTTTCCTCTTATCTGAAATCCCGTCCAAAGACTGACTTCTAAATTATGGACCAAGATGACAAAATTAAGAGACGAGCATTTGCTGAGCGTGTATTCGATATCGTTTACTGAGTATACTTGGCTCTATAGTTTGTGTCACTTCTTCAGAGAAATTATTACAGAGCGGCATAATATTGTTGTTACTCCTCATGAAACTATACTACTGGCCGTTTGTTAACAGTTGCAAGAGACGATAATATAAGTTGTTCGTGTTTTCCCTGTGTAGCGTGACGTTATGGCAGTTAAATCCCCAAAATAAACTACAAGTTATATTTGGGACCAAAATTTTCCAATTGAAATAAATGATGATATGTTGAATTTTCTTTTTTGTTTAGCGCTGCGATAATTACTTTTCTAAGCAAGTCTTAATGCGCTCGTCATAGTTTGGCCAGGTAAACTTCCATCACTTTCTGTCAAATACAATCACGGACAAAAGTTTGGAATATAGTTTTCTACCAAATGCGGTTTTAAATCATATCAGGAAAAGGTTTGTTGTCCTGAATGTTAGAGACACGGGAAGCCGCCACATGGGATGGGGGGGGAGGTCACAGCTGTTGGGCGGCCACCCCTATTGTATCATCAAAATGGCGGGAATTTTTACTGTTTTCTGCGAAAATATCGCCACCTCATATTCTTGTTGATTCTTGCTAGCCCCCCCCCAAAAAAAAAAAAAAATGGCGGGCAAATAATTGCTTTGGCGTCGTTGGTCAGCCCCCTGCCCCCGCTTGTCGGACGCTGATGGGCTTGCATTTTGGCCAATTAAAAATTTGTTCGGCAGACAAAATGTCCCCTACGGATTTCGCCCCTTTTAAAATATTACCCTGGCGCCGCCCCTGAGTGAAACTCATTTGAACTTAGTAATGGGTAATTGATCATTATTAATTTGTAAGAAATATGCACTTTAAAACAGGGCTACGCAAAGAAATAACCATATTCCAAACTTTTGTCCAGGACTGAATAAACGTGATGGGTGAAAGTGGTCATTACAAGAAAAAAAAGTTATCGGTCTGAAAACCTCTCTTGCAAAAAGTTACTGCGTTTGTTAGGTAATAAGAAGTCTTATTAACGTATAGGAGATATTGACAAAATCTCTTTGGTTTGAAAATAAACTTCGACTGTTACGTATAGGCTATAGTATTTGGGATAAAATAGTTCAAATAGGCCTACAAGATGCCTTTTCGCACAGTGGTTGTAGGTCATTTTATTCTGCTGAAATGTATTTTAAGTACAGTACGGTTTGTTGATTGAGTTATCATTGATAAGGTAAGACGTCTTTGAATACAATTCTTAACGTGAATCGCATTTTGGTCTCATTTTGACTAATCATCCCTTCAAACGCGTTACTGTATGTATCTATATGTATGAGTACAAACTGCTGAACATTATGACCAGTGCCCGGGGACCAGTGTATACTTTGGTTTTTCGATATACGGTAGTATTCCTACCCGTACCAAACACCGATGTAGTATCCAACCCACTTCACCGGGTGTTGTGTAAACCGATACAACAGCAACGTATTTCCAGTGGTATGTGAGCCGGTAGGGGCATCGATCATTGGGTGGCAAGGGGGACAAGCGCCACCGCAATGAAAATATTGATGGGGGGGGGGTAACATATCGATTTGCCCCCTCCCCCATCATTTTGACAACTTGAAAAATTCATAATATGCAATGCAAAGATATTTTCAAAAGCATAGAAAAGCACTATAAAAACCACGTAAATTAGCATAAAAATACTATTAAACATACACAAATTGCCAATTTTTGGCGCGCTTCGCGCGCCGAGAACGCTGATTTTTCTTTTTCACATTTATTTACTTTTGCGCCCCAATCCGAAACATGTATCGACACCCCAGTCAGCCAAGCCCACCTAAGATGTACAAACGTGTTGTCACTATGCACTTAGACTTGGTACAGCGGGTTCGGTGAGAGAATAGATGAGATTTGGAGGATAGGCTATCATCATTTTGTATGGACAGGCCATAAGTCATGTGCCGACTGCATCTGTGGAATAAATACAAAAGTATGATGATTATTTTGAATGGGACTTTGGATGTGGATTGATGAAGAGGGGCCATGGGGACTTGGATAAAGCAAAGAACGGAGAACTATGGGTGTTTCTACGTTTTGGGGGGGAATGATACAGTACAAAAATAATGGAAGCTTGTTTTCAAAGTTCTCCTTCAGTGAGACCGGAAACTGAACATGATAACCTATGCCTTTACAAGCGCGGAAGGTCTCTGTCTTGTGAATAGTGATGTGTTTGCGTGATTGCACACGTGAGTGTTACGTAACTGTATACGTGCGTGTGTGTAGGTGTGTGGGTTTGTGCCTGGGGGTTTGTGTGTGTGTGTTTGTACGTATTTGTTTTACCATGGAGCTAGTAGCTCCATGGTTTTACCGTGTTAATGTGTGTCTGTGTGTGTAATGTGTTGTGTGTACACGTGTGTTCATGTTTGTGTTTTATAGCAATAGCAATAAACACACGTATCCCACTCGCAACTCAGCAAATTACCATCTAAATAACCCAAAGCTTTTATCAGCACATAAATCTATCCGGCAATTACGGTCTGACATTTGGTAATCCCGTCCAAAATGCTATCAAATCATGCACATTCACTGAAACTCATTTCAAAAACGGAGCAAGTGAAAAAATTACATTCTTGCCCAGCTATCCCACCTATGATCTCGACGTTATTGTCTTCACATCTATTTCGGAAGCTAATACTCATTTAATCCTGTGTTTCCCCTCTTCTTTAACCTTTTTATTTCGTTCATCGGAACTTGCATCTACGTGTTAATAGACATATTCCAACAAACTTGAGTTATTCATCATTATTCTTTTAAAGCACACGTCTCCAATTTCGAAATGTTTTCTCCACCACGCGCGTGCACGCGCGTAGTTTCTACTTACGCGCCTGGTCTCTCACTTTATTCTTCTTCTTGCTTTTGTTTCCACTTTCTTTCATTTTTTTTTCTTTATTTTCTCTACTATCTGCACTATTAGTTACCCCATGTAGATGTTATTTGTTTTTTTGTTTTTTTTTTTGGAGGCCTCTATCTACAATCAAGCTCGTCTTATGATAGGGGCCTCCGGTATTTTCCATCTTTATTTGTATGAATATTGTATATCAAATGAAATTGAATAATGCAAATTTGTTTATGTAACAATTATTTGTAGATTTATTAATATACTGATGTAATCTAATGATATTGTAATATATATTTTCATTTGTCAAAATTGTATACCGGAAGATACCGAAATAAAACAATTCAATTCAATTCAATTCAATTCAATTCAATTATGTAGTAGCATGGAGCTAATAGGGTCGATGATGTATTGATGTAAGCTTGTGCGTGTTTGTGTGATGGTGGACAGGTGTACGCGTGTGCCTGAATAATACTATTGACTCTAATACTGCATGAAATGTGCTTCCTGCTGACGGGGAAACTGACCCTTTTTGTTGTTTTTGTACAAGTGTGGGGTACACAACAATAGGTGTCCCCCCACTTGAATAGAATTCCAGCGTGGAGTTGCGCCGATGGCTTCCACGTACGTGTAAATGCAGTACGTGTATGAAGTTTCGTTTGTTTTATGAGTCAGCACATCGCAAACACGTACACGTATAAAGAGCCGCACGTACACGAGACTCGCCATATTTCAGTTTTTAGGTCCAGTGGCGAGTTTCAATTCTCTCTTCTGTCTGCAATTTCTCATAATTTTCACCATGCCAACTTACAAGTTGATGTACTTCAATGGTCGTGGATATGGCGAGGTAGCACGAATGATGTTTGCTCTGAAGGGGGTGGATTTTGAGGATTTTCGCTTTACCAGGGAAGAATGGCCGACACATAAAGCGGACAAAGCAAGTAAGGAATTCACAGGACATAGTGTACACACTGAATCTTATCATCTTATATAGTGTAATTCACGTGAGTGAGGTGACCATCACACCTACTACGTATGTGGTCCAGGATATGGACCACATACACCCAACTGTACTAATAATGGGGCCGGGGGATTTTTTTTTGAGTGCATTATCCATGCACCAGTGATCTTTTTGATCCAGATCCTATATAGTAACCTGTGCACAAAAAAATCTCCATTGGCGGTACAGACTGGGCACTACGTGTGGTGATCATGGTCAGTGGCGTAGCCAAGGGGGGGGGGGGCCATGGGGGCGGTCGCCCCCCTAAGATTTGGCGCAAAAAAACGTGATGTGAAGCCGCCGCCTTCATTTCTTTTTTTTTCTTCCTGTTGAAATATCTACAGCAATATACATCAGGCGCGGATTTAGACACATGTATATTATATTTTCATAAACGTGGTAAGAAACATGTCAAAATTTTCAGCTCGCTCCGCGCGCAAAATTGCATATACAGGTTAACAATTTTTCGTGCAGATCGCGAAGCAAAATCGAATACTAGTATTGTGTAAGTTTCATGTTTTTGCAGTGCCATGCGCAAATTCTTGTATTACGAAAGAATTTTTATTAAGTTGTCAGTTTTTTTTTTTTTTTCGGGGGGGGGGGGATTGCACTGTTTGCCCCGAAATGTTTCTAGTAGTGTGGTACAAAAAAAATGTCAAAAATTTCGGCGCGCTGCGCGCACAAAATTGCATTACAAAATTTTGCAAATAGGAATATTGTGTGTGATTACTACTGTTTTGTAGTATTACGTTTTAAGAATCGTTCAATATATCTTTTTTTTTCTTGGGGGACAAAACAATATGTTTACTTTCAAAACTGGCGTGGTAAGAATGTCAAAATTGCAGTAGGCCTATAGTCTAACATTTGCAAAATGTAAAATTGAATATTGTGCAAGTTTAATGGTTTTTTAGTGTCTTTTGCTGCTTTTTAAACATACTTTCGCAATACGTTTGAAGAATTTTCAAGAATTTTTCAATTTGTCAGATTGGGGGGCAGCAAAACAATATATTTGTCCTGAAATATTTGCATTGGCGTGGTTAAAATATCAAAATTTTCGCGCAAAACTGTATGAAATAATTTCTTTTCGCGTAAAGCGCGCCGCAAAAGTAACATCGTGCATGTTACTGCATTATGTTTTAAGAATTTTTCAATGTGTGTGTGTGTGTGTTTTTTAATCCGGGGCAAAACGATATGTTTGTCCCCAAATATTTTCATTGGCGCCGCCTCCCGGGATCGACGCCTGCACAAACACACGCGCACTAAATTTTTTTTTTTTAAATAATCCAATACCTCAAGCTTCAATTCTGGAACGAGGTTTACTGTTTTCAGGTAAGATACCAAATTGACTAAAAAAAAGGGGGCAACATTGTACATTTTTGAAGGTGAAAATGCAAACTTTTCTCACACCATATCCTCCCTCATCATGCTCATGTTGTTTATCTTTAGGCCTAATCGGTGACATAACCTCTTATTTTACTGCAACAAGATGATGATCTTTAAAACTCACACTAATGGAGAGGTCCCCTCGTAGCCAATTTATTAACACGTTCTGCATGGTGGGTGATCCCTCTCACGCCTTCCACAAGTATTTTCTAAATTACATAAGAATTACTTATAGGGGTAACCAGACCCTCCCCAAAGCTATGTAATTTGTTTAATTATCCAAAATAACAAATTAAAAGTATGAAATATTCAGATTAATTTGTCACTAAAGAAGCAAAATATCTAGATTTTCAAAGGTGAAAATCCATTTTTACCCTGGGAGGGGAAAACCAAGTATTTTTTTGAGTTTGCATGGCGAATTTCTAGGTAGACTTGATTTTTTTTTGCTCGCTCGCTATTCTCGCTCGCATTAGCATTTATATTTTTCGTCTCGGGGCCGTCATCAGCACAATCTACTTGGGGGCTAATTTTGGCTCGCTCCGCTCGCTCAGGCTAGGTCGCTTCGCTCCCTGGCACATTCCGCCCCCATAAGATCAAATCCTGGCTACGCCACTGTCATGGTTTCACCAACAACTCCATGGTTTCACCATGGGGTGATCCCACTCACGGGAGTCGTAGCTTGACTTTGTGTACGATTCTCGTACAAGGCCAACAACATTCAACTTTAATGAATAAATCCACATTTCTTCAGTTTAGGTCTGAACATTTAGTTCAAAACAGTTTTGTTTCTTAAATAAAAAAATATATGAATTTTTTATGTGCCGGATTTTTGGAACCCTTTCCCATGCCTTCACACATGAATGAACATCTACCAAGAGGAGGATACTGGGGGCAATATGGCATCTAAATGCACTACACGTAATTCCCCTTGCTTTTATGGGTGGGTGATCCAGTGACAATATTTCAGAAGACATAGAATTGGGTTTCCAGTTCAGAATATAGTTAGGGTTAGAAGGTGTTTGGGTTTGTGTTAGGGTTAGGGATGAAGGTCAGGATTAGTGCATGAAATAATCATGGGATCATTTGGCGCAGGAGCAAATATATGTTAGACATTCCACCATGGACCTATAGTGCAGACACTGTAATTTAGCAAACTGAAGATTATGTAATGATATAAATCGCGTTTGCAGGAACGTATTTGCCACTTTCTATGGATGTCCTTTTGTTTACAATGAGGCTTATTCAAATGAGTTGAACTTTGGTAAAACAAATCGCCGTGCGGCTGGCAGAAGGTTGTTAGCAAATGCTCTAAGCAGAATGGCGTTAACAGTCCGGCTGGCAGAAGGTCGTTAGCAAATGCTGTAAGCAGGAATGGCGTTAACAATTACTTGTAACATGACAACCATTGGCTTATTTCACATGAAATCAAAGTATTGTGATCTTTTGGATCCTCCTATCAGTACGTAAGGCGAAAATATGGAATAAGCCAATGGGTTTCAAATTAGAGACAATTTACTGTTAACGCCTTTCTGCTGAGAAAATTTGCTAACGACCTTCTGCCAGCCAACCGACGTAATTATAAACCATTAAAGCAAGTGTAGGAAACAAGAGTAATCTCCGTCCATTATTTTTTAATCGAATGATGTATTTTTTCTACTTCTTTACTATTAGAATTTCCTCTCGGCCAGGCCCCAGTTCTGTTAGTCGATGGAGTTCCCATCCCTCATAGCAGTGCAATTAACAGACACCTTGCAAGAGAGTTTGGTGAGTATTACTATTATAAAGTCTCCCTGAATAACTCCAGTTTGACTCTAAACGCGTTGAGGCGTTTTGAACAACGTCATCAAACTTTGGAGCATCTTTAAACTGTGGTAATGTCTTACACACAAATTTGGTGGAAAGCGTCGTGTAGAAAAGTAAATAAATAAATGAATAATAAATAAATAAATGAATAAATAAATAGATAATACCATATGCATTACCGAACTTTTAAAAAGCAGCTTAGGATTTTAAATCAAAGGGTATTTTGTTTAGATATCATGTTATTCATTAATTCTTAAAGAAAAATGAAACGTATATGTCAACAGTCAACTGTCTACAGTTTGATATCAAAATAAACCGCTGAAAATTTATACTTTGAAAAAGGTTGAAATGCTTAGGAATTAAAGGAAAATCTACGTTTTGTCGTTTCATTCCCCTGAACAAGATCATTGTATTAGAATAAAGCATCTGGGTGACATTTGTTATCACGCTGGTTTCAATTTATGGATGTTATGTCGTGATAGCAGCAAATTTGGAACGTTTGTATTTTTGGCCGTTTATCCGTCAATTGAACATCATTTAACAGCGCACACATATAAGAAAATAGACTGTCTATACGATTATCTAATGTTGTTTCAAATGTTTCACCCCATGTGAAGGTTTTTATGGGAAAAGCAACGAAGACAAGGCAAAAATTGACATTATTTGCGAGACCATAAAAGACCTTGGATCTAAACTTCTGCCAATATATTTCGAACAAGATGAAACTAAAAAGGTAAGCGGGGTACTTTAAAAGTGGGTTGATCACATCAATTATTACGAAAAGAAAAGCATGAATGTCAAAATAGAGGGCAACGACATGATTGATTAGTAGCAGTCAATAATTATTTCAAAACAAACATTTGAAATGTTTATCAACACTAAAATGGTTTATCTTGAATTTGTTGGAAGGTAGTCGATCATGTGTACTATCGTTAAAGGAAAAGTTTCCCCATAAATTGATGTGTATTAGGTGAATCTTTAAAATTTCTAGCTATCCAACAATAAAAGTTCAAGCAAAATTGGACAAGCCGTTCAAGATATATGATTTTCAACAATATTAAGAAAGGTATATGTCGCCCCCTTTGTAGCTGGCTATTCTGCTTAAACCTGCGATGTCATTCCAGAACAACTCTCCATTGTCATATATTGTACATGAATTTTCACAAATGTAAAATTTTTTCATAAAAGATGAATATTTACTGTCCTTGTTTCTCGGACATGTGAGGGCTTAGATGAATCCACATTTATTTTGCATGGTGCTAGACAAGTTCAACTGTTTTGTTACTAGATCCCCCTAGGAAAGTGAAAAGGTTGCCGCAGATCCGCGGCAGATCCGCTGCAACTTTTAGTCCGCGGCATGAAGGCTACCAAAGATTGCCGTATGCCGCAACCTTGCCGCGGACCAGGTTACCGCAGGAGCAGGTTGCGGCGGATCCGCCACAGTACAGAAGCTTTATAAAATCTTTTGGAAAAGGTTGCCGCAAGGTTGCCACGGAAATAAGCTAATCTCCAGCAGGCATGACTAAGAACTTATTTGCATATTAGGTTGCAGCAAGGTTGCCACAGAAGAAGATAATAGTGGAAAACACAATTGGCCAATCAGATAAAAGACCCCCACTGTGAAATGGCAGTTAGCAAAAGTGCGCCATTTTCAACTAGATGTTACACTCTAGCTCCAGAGGCATGTGGTAGTGGGAATGTTTTGGGTGATTTTGCATTCTTTCTGCCTATTTTGAGGTATGTTTATGGAAATGTGACATCTTGAATTGTGTAGTGAATCATGTGGGCTAAAGAAAACCTTAGAATTTGTATTTTGAGAAGAAAGAAGGTTCTTGAATGGTTGGCTTTGAAGAATTTGTGCTGGATTAGTCCCACATATAGGATCTTATGTAAGTACACCTGTTATCTGATTTTTTTTCTTCAATTTTGTGCTGTTGGTATTGTTGTCATGGGTGCACACAGCTGGTGCATATTCACAAACCAAATTAAAGGTAAAGGTACAATAACACCAGCAAACACAAGCACATCTACATTATGGACAGGCTCTTTGTGACCAACCTGTTACTCTGTAATATATAGTCCCTATCACATTGTGATTCTAAAGACTGGGCTGTGAAAGCCATGTGGCAACCTTGCAGCAGATCAAGCTAATTTGCATATCTAATAGCATTAAAAAAATATCTCAGACTACTGCAGGTAACCTTGCCGCAACCAGGTTGCCGTGGATCCGCGGCAACTTTTTTGAGGGACTGCTGTGGTAACCTTGCCGCAACCTGGTTGTCATGTATATGCAAATTAGTTCTCTGGTAACCTTTTTGGGGGTTGCCGCGGATCCGCGGGAACCTTTAACCAGGTTATCTAAAGGTTGCCGCGGATCCGCAGCAACCTCTGGAAAAGGTTGCGGCAGAGCTAATTTGCATGTGAAAAAGCAACCTGGTTGCGGCAAGGTTACCGCAGGGTTACCGCAAGGTTGCGGCAGCAGTCCGCCGTTGGCCTATTTCTTTCCTATGGGACCCCAAAATTGAAATTTCTGAAAATTCTTATACAAATAATGCTCATGTGTGAGTACGTTAGAGGCGGCGCAGCGCACTCGATGCTATTTACAATCGTGCGCCTCGTGCATGTTACACAGCATTGTGAATACCAGAGATGCGCAGCGTCACTGCTAAAGTTACGAACTTAAACATGTGCATTTTTTGTTTTATAATGAGTCGAAACACCACTAGGCCTTCCCTAATTTATGTGAGTTCACGGCCATTAAGCCTTTGACCAGCCGCCTCTATCAAAGACAGCTAAAGTTCGACTCGTATAGGCCTACGCGTGTGATACCGCAGTACCTGTGCAGGCCACATACACTGCCGTCTACGTACGGCCGTTAGTCCTGGACAACCACTCGGTGCGGCATAGACAGTCGGTTAGTAAACACACCATAAACACCGCATTATAGAGCGTAGCAGGTCTACTTACCTACGCTGGAACTGGCCGGAACATTTCGGGAATAACAAGTCTTGGTCTCCATCTGAGTGTACTGACCCATGGACCTACTACTTGAAGTTCGAGTAGTAGGTCCATGCTGACCGTACGTTGTTTAGGTTCGCACCGGACCGCACTACGTAGCACAGCCCAGCTCATATCACCGTGGTGGTAATCAGGGTTGCCAGGTTTCCGATTCTCAAACGCCGAATCACATGCCAAATTCAGTGAAAACGCCAAATCGATGCATTGTATAGGCAGCATAACATGTTACACCTTTGAAACCTTTGCCGCAGCCGAAAATTTGAGTGCCGCAGTTTACGCCCGGGATTTACGCGAAGCCAGATTTTGCACGTAAAGTACATGCGCACCGCTACTTTTGTACCCGTGTGGCACTTGTTTTTCTAAAAATCCTCAGAAAATTATGTATTATTATAATTTTTAGGTATGCCATTGCAAAACATCAAAGAAAAAAAATCCGTTTGTCCTTCACTTTGGACTCTTCAATGACAAAACATCAAAAAACGCCAATTTTTTTTTTGTTTTTGGCGTTAAAACGCCAAAGTGGAAACCTTGGCGGCAAGATCTGTGCTGGCATAAAGATTAAGCACCGCAGTGGCTGCTATGACTTTTTCGGGTTGCGCCAATTTGCCACTCTGCGTGAATGTTATCGAGAAAAATATAGGAGCGCACGTAACGTGACTGTCCTTTCAGCGCGTCTGATTGGTTACATTCTGAAACCCATTTTACAATGTATACAAAAGAGAGTTTGTTCTGTCATGACATCACAGCGCTTGAGGAAGAGATACGCAGTCTACAAAGCGACATATGTACTTTCTTAAGAGGGAGAAGGCCACCACCAACTAACAGGTCATAAGTTAAGACATAAAAGGCATTGAGAGTATTGTGAAGGAATGTCTATATGGTGATAAATACAGCCTAAATAAGGGCTATTGTGTGACACTCACAACTTAGGCAAGGCCGCTCTAAATGTTAGTTAATTTGTGTTATTTTTGTCTTTGCAAGCTTAGTCTTAAGATAAACAACTTGCAAAACATCATAGGCGGGGGAGCTTATCGATTCAAACACGTGCATACATTACTCGCGGCGTGACTAACGACACTCGTGTGGCAATGCATTGGTCATGCTCGGTCAGTTTCAGCATTGTGTATTGCGGATCTGATTGGTTGGCAAGCAACTCCAAATGTTTTGCTTAACTTATGCCTGCTATGTTGCCCGTGGCCTTCCTTAATTATTGTTAACAAAACTCATCTCTACTTGAAAGCCTTGTCCAATTTACTTGAATAATCTTGTTGGATAGTTAGGAGTGTTTGGATCACCAAATACACCTTAATTCAGGGGAAACTTCTCCTTTAAATTTTCCATGATAGAATCAACATGAAACCTCACAACATATTGTGCATTACTATGTCAAGGTTCGCAATAATTCTACAAGCTGGGACGGGCACGCGTTTTCTTTGAATGACTATTTATAGAGCATATTCTTCAACGGTGGAGTTCATAATTAAAAAAAAACCCCAAAAATTACGAATACAATGTCGAATGTTCATTTATTTATACCAATGACGTATGTTAAATATGTTATAAATAACTTTTTTCTATACATTATGTTAATTTAAAAGCAAATGGCAAGTTACTAGTGTCATAATAAAGTCTTTCCAGAACCTTCAACAGCTACGTTGTTTACCAGCATTTTGTACGCCATTATGATAATCAACCAATATTTCGTCACATTTAATTCTTTTATATTTTTCACAGCAGAAATAGTGAAGGAGTTCAAGGAGATTGCGTCGAAGCGCGTCTTCAATTTCTTGGCCAAGATCTATTCCACAAAGGCAGGAGGGAAGTACTGGTTGTGGGCGATTCGGTATGGATACAAGGATTCTTAATTCATTTCAGATTTTCCATGTACATAATGTAATAATTTTGTATGACAACTTCTTAGTACTATATCAAAATACAGACTGATTAAGTACGAAATAATGTACTTAAAACGATCGCTTATTGCTTGGGAAAAGAAAGTCATGAGTATCCGGTTAAATTTTCAGCCAAGCATCTCTCCTCCAGAGACTGCTATGTTACATTACGAAGGTGGATTAATGTTAAACCGCAGCTATCTCTTTTCACACATGCTGTAAACCAATACTGATGGCATTTAGAATATATTTAAGAACTTTTAGGCGGAAGATAGTCCTGAGCTTAAGAAAGTACATTGGTTGGTACTTATTAACCATAACTCGTAGATTTTGGCTTGGCGTATTACTAATTATATTTTTTTTAGAAATTTAGAAAATGTGATAACTACCTAAGAGGTAATACTACTCGTGATTTATTTCCTCGTCTCACGCGCTCGTAAGCTTGACACATCAGGAATAAAATGACATTTACCCAAGACAGTTACTCACTTGGTGTATTTGTCACATTTTATAGATAAGAGATTAACTCTTCACATTTCACATAAACACTCATTTTATTAATTGCCCAACGATTTTTTTTTTAATCGCACAATTAGGTCAAAAATAATGGCAAACAGCTAATAGTTATTATTATCGTAATCCATTTTTTCCTAGTATACCTATGTTTTTTCCCTATCATCCAATCTCTACTTAACAGCTGACTTTTGGCTGATTTAATGTCTTTGCTGCAGTGGCATGGTTTCGCTCACAACACAATA
>JZLH01S0441912.1:20177-40500 GCA_001188425.1 Eucidaris tribuloides
CAACATATAAAAGTTTGCAATAACAGGTTCATTGTGGTGAAGTTTCATTCAATCTCCGATTTTCTGAAACCTATAATTATTTTGGTATTCATTTTAGTTTGTCTTACATTGACAGTTTATCGCATAATTTGCACATAAAAAATTAGTATAGAAAACTTAGTTTTGATATCTATTTTTTTTCATTCCCAACTTAGTCTTCTTTAGTCGTAGCAATAACCAGTTTTCTGTTAATGCGAACAGAAAATCAGCCTAAAATGCAATTTTCGATAAAGTATCAAAATTTCGTTCCCCGTTAATATGCTACCTTGTTTGCTTGGTTAATGTGTCGTGGTGGCAAGCGGAACACGACTGCCGCCTACGCACATGATCAATAACATATACAAATTGTGCGCCGCTTCTTCCGGTCCTGTCTTGCTATATTCGTCCTAGGTTGCTACGGAGTGTCTATATAGCTGTTTCCCGTAATCTTGTACTGAGCGGTCCATCACTCGACGTACGGATCCCCAAATTTGACACACGCTTTTTGCAAGGAGACATCCGCGCACTTGCGAAGTATGGGGTTGGGCACGGCTTTAAATGCCTGATGTCATAAACCTCAACATGCTTGCCAATTCACGAACAGTCTTGTATAATATTACCCCTGACTATAGGTTACTATGAAAGAACAACATGGAAGCTGCAAAAATCGAACGTCATTGTGCGAGAGCGGTAAGTCGATCATCCGATTCTAAAATGGCGCTAATATATCTACGAACAGGATGGAGACGCAATAAGTATGCAGTTTCGGACCTTATTTAGAGAGGCTCAATAATTATGGATACTTTTGTTGATAACCAAAGTTCTTTTCCCTATAATCGTCCAAATATTTTGAGACAAGTGTTATTCACAAAAACGGCTAAGTATGATGAAGCAATTTTTTTTGATTTATGAGATGAACTAAAGCAATAACCAACATATCTTTTGAGCGCAGAATATTCAGTATAAGATATTTGTTTGTAAAGGTCCACAAAAATCATGTGAAAAAGTATTAATTAAAGATAATTTAAAAAACAACGAGCAAAAACTGATAAAGTTTGATCTAATGTCATCAGTTAAATAAACTATCAGAATGTTGTTATAAATCCAATAACGCGTGTAACCACCGTGACTCAACCATGGCCGCCACTATCTGATATATACGGTCGAGTCGGACTACAAATGCTCAAAATTCTGAAAACTTAGATTATTGTTTCACTCTGGTGTGAGCAAATATTATATACCAGATGTACTAGTTCACGGGAAACAATTGGCAAATTCTGAAAATTTTCTAAAATATTCCATAATTATGAGCATTGAGTTGTATATAGAGATTCATTCAAAAGCATTACACCCACTTTGAGTACTTTGTATAAATTAATAGGCATAATCAGTGACTATACGATAAGATGTTTGGCCAATGGAAGCTATTCTCAAATACTTTATTTTTCATCAACATAAGGGAAAGTGGATCAGCGCCCATTCGAGATAAAGCTTTTCATGAAATGCTCATGCTAGCCTTTTTGAATATTACCTCAATTAAACATATTTTAAGTTTACAACATTTAATTTGTTAGAAACATACCCATAGCAATAGTGAATATAACAGAAACCTAAATAACAGAACACGATTTTTTTTTCGGGGGTGGTTCAAATCACTAGGGTTGGAGAATGGTAAATCGTAGAACATACGAATTATTTTGGTAGCTGACATCTGGATTTTGCAAAAACATGCCTTCATTTTTATGTATATATCAGAAAAACTTTTTAACAATTCAATTTAGAATGTCAAACTATTGAACTTGTATCATAGACGAGTGATCGCAAACCTAGTCCAATAAACAAAGGAAACATGATATTACCATTACACGTATGATATTATTTCACTCTATTTGAACCCAAATGTAAAGGACTTCTTTGCAACCGGTGGAAACCCCTGAAAGTCACTTTTTATAATTCTACTTAGCGCTATCGTCTATCGGTATGCGCTCATTGGCATGTCATTTCGTCGTTTTACCAGGCTGAAAAAGAGAAGATTCAAAGAGACGACTAGGTACAGTACTTTACTTCACTTTCTTGCATAGACGTATAAAGGAAGCGGAGGATCTCGTGGGCAAGCGTACAAAATATACACAATTATTTAATTTATATACATGTAATCTAATAGTAACTCGGCAAAAAAGTTTTTGGACACTTAATAAAGTTGAAATTATACTATGATAAAATTTTATTAAAGGTACATTATTGTGATCAATATGACAGACATTTATTTCAGCTTCAGTATACACTGAATTAACAAGTGATCATCATGCCATGGCTGATACATGATTAAACAATAGCAAGGTGCAGTAAAAAAATGCAAGAAATTGAGCCTTTCAAAGCTAATGATCAGGTCCATTGTAGGTCGGGCATACATCAACAATTTCAACACGTTGTTTATGATTTGAATGGAATCTTAGAGATGCATCATGAGTCAATCACTTAGACATGCACTTTCAAGATGAAGCTGCGAGTCGATGTGCCTGCAACCTTCAAGTTTTCATATTCACAAAATTTTTCTTAAAATTCCAGTGGAATAGTGAGGTATTTCAAATGGACAATTTTTTCTTTTCCGTTTCAAAGTGACAGTTAACTTTAATTATTTGTCGTTCAGATGATTTATGCCACATAAACTTTCACAAACTGAAAGACTGACTGCTCAACTTCTTGCATTTTTTTTACTGATCTGCCTATTGTTTAATGCAGTAAGTCAGCATGTCAGACTGCTCACATGTTAACTTCATGTCATTACTGAGTGAAATAATGTCTGTCATATTGATATTAACAATAATGTACCTTTAATAAAATATTAGGCATGGTATATTTTAACTTTTATAACGTTCCAAGAACTTTTTTTGCCGAGTGTATTTGGACATTATAAAACATTCTTGACGCATTGAGTAAATATAGTACATGTATATGTGATTGAGCGTTATATTAATGACAGGGGTTCGATACTCGTGTTTCGTTGGGCAAAAGTGAAAAAGTAAAAAAAAAAAATGGCTCGCTCTGCGCGTCAAATTGCAATACAGAAATTTGCGCGCCAAGCGCGTCCAAAAAATCGAAATTTTGTTTATATGATGCGCATTTTTTTTGCAAAGTTTAATGGTTTTCATAGGGGTTTCCAATGCTTTTAAACATCGTCGAATAAAGAACCAAAGGGCGTACTAGCAAACCTGTTGAGAACTAGAAGGGCATTAACGCAGAACCTGTTAGAACGGAGAAGGGCATTAACGCAGACGCTGTTGAGAATCCAGAAGGGCTCTATCGATCTATAGATAAACGTTAAAGCCGCTTCTGGTTCTCACAGGTTTCTCGTTAGACGGCTCTGCCGTCTCTCAACAGGTTCAGGTTAACACCCTTCTGGTTCTCACAGAATTAGCTTAACGCCCTTCTCGGTTCTACAACGGTTCTGCGTCTAACGCCCTTCTGGTTCTTATAGCCGACGATATTGATTTTCAAGTTCAAATCATTGTGGAATCGATATGTTCTGGCTCCCCCCAATATTTTCATGGTGGAGATCTGCCCCCCTGCCCCCCTCACCCATGGATCGACGCTCTGTGTAGACACAATCCTTTTTTGAATAATCATTAATTAGCAGTTAATTTATATTAGTATTACTGGAAGAGAGACGTACGAAATCTTCTCAATAGTACACTTTAGATTGTAAATACGTGTGCAACTAAAAAAATAAAAAGAGCGACGCACAACGTGCAACTTTGCGGAAATAGTGCAGAGCAATTTCCTGCCGCGGTTATTCGAAAATTTCTGCACTCTTCTCACCGGGCTTAGTGCTCACAAGTGCCACTGCATTATGTTTTGCAAGTTTGCAACTTTTAGGTGCACATTTATGCAAATTCATGGATGGTTTTCTCTTCCGAAGCCTGGGTGAGCTATTTCTAATCACTCCTAGAATACAATTTCAATACGGAAAATCAACTTGCATACATTATGTTATTTTCTATGCGACAACTCAGACAAGCTTCCAGTTGTAAAAAACAACCTGTTTAAAAGGTAATCATGGAATTGAAATATTACCGACGGCCTATAGTCCAAAGTTTGCACACTTAAAGATGAAAATAAGGAACGTTCGCTCAAAACACTATTATAATTAATGTGAAAATACACCTTCACGGTCAGCGTGTTGCCAAGTGAGTAGACCGCCGTCCGTCTCACATGCGAAGTCGCAGGTTCGAGCCCCGGTAAATCATATTTGTACCATTTTAATATGAAATGTTAATATTAATAAAGTGTATTATCATGTAAATACTAATCGAAAGCAACTGAATGAACGTAATTGCGTTCACACACAAAAACACACAGTTTGAATAAAGAGAAATACCTTTTATTTTCTATGGTGCAACTTTGCACCTTCAAAAGTGCAACCTGCCTCTTTCACAAGTGCAAAGTTGCCCTTTAAAAGGCCCCGGTGACATTGGTCTGCTTAATAGGTGCAAAGTTTGAGCCATTGTTTCTTATAGTTAATGTGTCATACATAAAATGTTTGCAAGTCTTGAAAAGCGTCCACACGGCATATTAATTGTTCTTCATTTATACAGTCAAATCTGTATCTTCAACATGGAACAAATGGTATTTTATATACATTGTAGCTTACGTTCTGGTAGCATTATATAAAATTCTATCGTATATGCTGTGATTTTTGGAAGCTTTCTATCGGAGTGTGTATGAACTTGTTCCGTAATGGCTCGTCCTCGGCCATGCTGAACACAAACTATCGCTTAACCGCAATTTTTGTTGTTTTAACTTTTACTAATCGCCATAGTTATGCAACTGGTGATTTCATCTCTTTTCTTTTCTACGTTTGATTCGTTGTACGACAGTAAACGGAAAGATTGTATGATTGGCTCGAGCAGATCCCGACTGATGAAGTTTACAAACGGTAATAAAAGAGGATTTCCGCTTTCCTCCCTATCTGAAATCGCGTCAAAGACTGACTTCTAAAATTGGACTTCAAGATGTGAACTCGAACATTCTGAACGTGCGTTCGATGTCGTTTACTGAGTGAAACTTGGCTCTATTGGTTCAACTTCTCAGAGAAATTATTACAGAGCGCATAATATTGTTGTTACTCCTCATGAAGCTATACACTGCCGTAAACATTCAAAGACAATATCATAAGTTATGTTCGGTTTTCCACTGTGTAGCGAGACTATATGGCATTTAAATCAAAAAATACAATTTATATTGGGTCAAAAATTTTCCATTGAAAAAATGTTTTAATAATGTGTTTGTAAATACTAAATTTCATTTTTTTAGGCTGCGAATTACTTTCTAAGCAAGTCTAATACGGTCTCACAGTTTGCAGTGTAAATCTTCTATAACTTTCTGTCAAATACAATCATGACAAAAGTTTGGAAATATATTTTCTACCAAATGCGGTTTTAAATCATATCAGGAAATAGTTTGTTTGTCCTGTGACGGAAGGCGCCCACATGGGAGGGGGGGTCAGCGGTGGCGGGCCCCATATTTTCACTCAAAAATGGCGGGAAATTTTAGTGTTTTTCGAAATATATTCGCCCTCTTTTCTTGTTGATTTTGCTACCAGCAAAAAAAAAAAATGGCGGGGAAAATAAGCTTTTTTGTCGTTGTCAGTCCCTCGCCCCCGCTTGTCGGACGGCTGCTGGCGTGCATTTTGGCTATTAATAAAATTGGATCGGCATTACAAAAGTCCCTACTGGATTTCGCCCCTCTTTTAAAATTAAACTTGCGCGCGCCCAGGGATGAAAACTCATTTGAACTTGTATAAATCTGTTCTGCATGGATATTTGATATTATTAAAGTGATAGCTACATTGTGGAGCTCAATTAAAAAATTGTCAAACTTTGATATCTGAGCTACATAGTAGTGTTCAAATGGACAAATAAACACCCTAGAATACAAAAGTTTGGAAAGCTACACTGCAATGGCAAGTTATACATGAATAAACAATAAAACTCGGGCGAAGTTTTATAACCCTAGTGTACACAGTAAGTCTATGGGAGATGGCAAGTATCTGGTCAACTTACGATCTTCACTTTTTTAAGGCACTAAATAACATTTTGAAATACAAGTTTTAGGGCTTCATTTTTAGACCTCCATCAAAAGACACGTAGCATGGGAATATGCGGAGATTTTTTAACTGTGGTAAATGTTAGCCCAATAACCTTTAAATTTGTAAGAAATGTCACTTTAAACCCAGGCTACCAAAAAAAAAACATATCTCCACACTTTGTCTGGACTGTATAATACGTAAATTTGGGCGCAAGGGTGAAAGGGTCATTACAAAAAAAAAAAGTTACCGGTCTTGAACCTCTCTTCAAAAGTTGACTAGTTTGTTATGTAATAGAGTCTTATTAACGTAGAGCTATGGAATAATCTCTTTGTTTGAAAATAATAAACTTCGACCTGTTACATAATAGTAGTAATTGGGTATAAATACATGTAGTCAATACAAATCTTTTCGCACAGTGGTTTAGTCATTTTATTCTGGCTGAAATATATTCACTACGGTTTGTTGATTGAGTTATCCATTGATAAGGTAAAGTCTTGAATAAAATTCTAACGGAAATGCATTTTGGTCCATTTGACTCATCATCCCTTCAAACGTTACTCCTATGTATCTGATATGTAAGTAACAACCTGCTGGACTTAAGACCTAGTGGTATATTTGGTTTTTCATCGATTTTTCAGAAAGGCAGATAAAAAATCCTACGAAATGAAACATTGAGATGAACAATATAATTTAAGATATTGTCGCGTTCCCATTATATAAATGTGGACTCGACCTCGCATAGCCCACATGAATGGGTTGGCTGCACTTACTTCCCGTTCTCATTGCCGATTACTACCGGTAGTATTCCTACCCGATACATACGCCGATGTAGTATCCAACCTAGTGTGCCGACATAAGTTACCAAAAGTCGGTCGTGACTATTGTCAAAGTAATCGCGATCTCCGACTTGTAGAAATGCCGAGAAATCGACTGTCCAGTAATAACATATGTACAATAAACCAGCTCAAAACAGTCGATGGACAATGGTGGAATATGCAGCAACATCATTTTTTGATGACGTAAATCACAGTTGAAAACTACGTAAGTTCAAAATAAATTTTCAAATAAGTATATCATGTATCTATTATTATGAGTAAAATGCTGGAACATTAACCAGTGTAATACTTTAGTTTTTTTCATCGATCTTTCAGAAATCAGAAAAAAAAATCCTACCAAAAAAAAAACATTGATGAAAATGAATTAATTTTGAAGATAAGGTCGCGTCACCATTATAAAGATTGGACTCGACCTCGCATGAAGCCACATAGAAGTGGGCTTGGCTTCCATTAATTCCCAATTCTCATGCGCGATATACGGTAGTATTCTACCCGTACCAAACCCGTCGTATCCAACTAGTGTTGCACCGACTAATTACTAAATCGGATCGTGACTATGTCGAGGATCGCGACTCCGACTTAAAATGCCAGAAATGATCCATGTTATCATTCAATTATGCCATATAAACAGTCAAACATCGAACATGTGTGGATATGGCAGAAAAATCAGTTTTTGAAAGATGTAATCACATTTGCAAATACATAAGCAAAACATAATTTTGAAAATAAAGTATCATTATCATTGGTAATGAATTGACATCAATGGACGCTCGCAGTCAAAATCAACGTGAAACATAGGAGGGACACTACAGCATTGAAAGGAGTTGTGCTCCTTTTTGTCCTGTTGATCATACAAAGATACCGAATGCCACACATATCGCCAATATCGAGTCGGACTTTTGATCGACTAGTCACCCCAAATCATGGAGTCTCAAACTAATCCAACCCCACTTCACCGATGTTTGTAACGGTACAAAGCACGTATTTCCAGTGTATGTGAGCCGGTAGGGGCGTCAATCCATGGTGCAAGGCAAGCGCCACCTCAATGAAAATTGATGGGGGGGGACATATCGATTTTCCACCTCCCCATAATTTTGACAACTTGAACATTCATATATGAAATGCAAAGAATATTTTATAAAAAATAGAAAGCACTATAAAACTACGTAAATTAGCATACAAATAACACAAATGGCCAATTTTTGGCTGCTTCGCCGCCGAGATTTTTTTTTTACTATTTTAGTAGTTTTGCCCCCCAATCCGAAAACATGTATATCGACACTCATCACCGAGCCACTAATAAGATGTACAAACGTGTGTCACTATCACTTAGACTTGTAACATGCGGGTTCGGTTGGGAGAATAATGAATTTTGGAGGTTAGGCTATCATCATTTTGTATTACAAGGCATAAGTCATGTGCCACTGCATCTGTGAATAAATAAAAAGTATGAGTATTTTGAAATGGGACTTTGGATGTGATTGATGAAGGGGCCAATTAGGGACTTGATTAAAGGAAAGAACGGAAAACTAAGAGGGTTTTACTTTTTTTGGGAATAATACAGTACAAAAATAATGGAAGCTTGTTTCCAAGTTCTCCTTCAGTAGACCGGAAACATGAATAACAAGTACACATTTGCATATCACACTGAATCTGAGTTTTTGTGTCGCCGTGTTTATGTACTGGTCAGGGCGCGTGTCTCTGGCGATGAAAAGAAAAGAAAAACACCCTTTCTGCATTCACGCTGAACTGATTTTTTAATCTTTGTTCCACCTCTCCAATATGTGTACCTCCCCCCACGGACAAAGCCATGCCTTTACAGGCTCGAGATGATCTCTGTTCTTAGTGATAGTGAATGTGTTTGCGTGCTTGACATGTGAGTGTTATGTAACTTATAACGTGCCGTGTGCGTAGGTGTGTGTTGGTGTGTGTGCGTTTGTACGTATTTGTTTTACCATGGAGCTACTAAGCTTCATGTTTTACCGTGTTACATGTGTGTCGTGTGTGTATGTGTGATTGTGAACGTGTGTTCAATGTTGTGTTTTATGTAGTAGCATGGGCTAATAGTCGATGCTCGACAATATAGACACGACATGAAGCTTGTGCCTGTGTGTGGTGTGACGGTGTAAGCGTGTGCCTGAATAATTATTTGACCCTCATATATACTTCATAAAAATATGGTTATCATTCAATTAGGTCAGGCCTCGTTATCAAAACATTCTCATCTATTTCAACGTAAAAACAACTCACTGTTCAATGTGTTTGGAAACTTAATTCAATGAACATTATTATCAGAATAATAATACATTCAGAAAGTGCTCCTGCTGACGGGAAAACAACCCTTTTTGTTGTTTTTACAAGTGTGTGGGCGGACACAACAATAGGTGTCGCCGCCTTGAAATAAATTCCAGCGTGAAGTTGCGCCGATGGCTCACTACGTGTAAATGCAGTACCGTATGAAGTTTCGTTTTTTTGGAGTCAGCACATGGCACACGTACGTATAAAGAGCCGGCACGTACACGAGACTCGCCATTTCAGTTTTTTAGGTCCAGTGGCGATTCAATTCTCTCTTCTGTTGCAATTTCTCATAATTTCACCATGCAACTTACAATTATGTACTTCAATGGTCGTGGTATATGGCGAGTAGCCGACTGATAGTTTTGCTCTGAAGGTGATTTTGAGGATTTGCTTCACAGGGAAAATGCCGACACATAAAGCGACAAAACAAGTAAGGAATTCTAGGACATGTGTACACACTGAATATTATCATCATTATATATAGTGTATATATAGTGATTCACGCGAGTGCAGTGACCATAGACACTTCTACGTGTGGTCCAGGTATGGACCACATATACCACTGTACTAATAATGGGGATTTTTTTTGTGGGTGCCTTATCATGCATATGATTTTTTGATCGCGATCCATATAGTAACCTATATGCACAGAAAAGAAAAAATCCATTGTGTTAAGACTGGGAATATGGTGTGATCATGGTTTCATCAAAATCCCTGGTTTCACCATGGTGATCCCACTCACGGGGAGTCGTAGCTTGACTTGTACGATTCTCGTACAAGGCCAAAAATTGCATTTCTGAATAGATATATCTCATATTTCAACCTTATGATAATTCCACATCATTTTAGTGTAGGTCTGACTTTTAGTTCTAAACAGTTTGTTTCCTAAATAGAAAAAAAAATAAATTTTTTAGGTGCGATTTTGGAACCCTTTCCATGCTTACAATGATGAACATTACAAGAGGAGAATAACACAGGTGTAGGGGAATATGACTCTACATGCCTTCCTGTATAATCCCTAATGGTAGGGTGATCGCGTGACAATATTTCCAGAAGACAAAGAGTTAGAATTAAGGGTTTCCATTGGGTTCCAGTTCAGAATAGTTAGGGTTAGAAGGCGTGTGTGGTTAGGGTAGGGTAGGGATGGAGGTCAGGATAAGTGCATGAAATAACTCGATATATGCGCAGGAGCAAATATGTCAGACATTCCACATGGAACCCTATAGTGCAAACACTAATTTAGCAAAGAAGATTAATTAATTGATAAAATCGCGTTTGCAGGAACGTATTTGCCATTCTTATGATTCCTTTTGTTTACAATAGCCATTCAAATGATTGAACTTTGGGTAAAACAATCGCCGTGCGGTGGCCAGAAGGTCGTTCAAAAAGCAAAGGGCGTTTAACAGTCTCGGCTGGCAGAAGGTGTAGCAAATGCTCTTAAAGCAGAAATGGTGTTAAAATACTTGTCCATGACAACCATGCTTATTCACCTGAAATCAATAATTGTATCTTTTGGATCCTTCTATCAGTACGTAAGCGAAAATATGAATAAGCCAATGGGTTTCAAATTAGAGGACAATTTCTCTTAACGCCTTTCTCTAGAAAATTGGCTAACGACCTTCTGCTTAAGCTTTGCTACGACTTCTGCCACGCCAACCGACCGTAATTATAACATTTAAACAATGTAATGAACAAAGAGAATGTCGCGTCCATTATATTTTAATGAATGATTGTTTTTTTCTGCTTCTTACCATTAAATTTGCCTCTCGGTCAGGCCAGTTCTGTAGTCGATGGGGTCCCATCCCTCATAGCAGATGCAATTAAATAACCTTGAAGGAGTTTTGGTGAGTATTACTATTACAAAATCTCCTGAATAACTCCAAGCTTTGCTCTAACGCTTGAGGCGTTTTGAACAACGTCATAGTGAGGCAAACTTTGGAGCATAGATCTTATCTTAAGCTGTGTAAATGTCTTACAACACATTTGGTGAAACTCGTGTAGAAAAGTAAATAAATAATAAATGAATAATAAATAAATAAATAAATAAATAAATAAATAAATAAATACAATAAATAAACATAATACATCCATTACCGAACGTTTAAAAAGAGCTTAGGATTTAAATCAAATGGTATTTTGTTAGATATCAATGTATTCATGTCATTCTAAAGAAAATGAACGTATGTCAACAGTCAACTGGTCTACATTTGATATCAAATAAGTCCTGAGAAATTTGTACGTTGAAAAAGGTTGAAATGACTTGAGGAATTAAGAAAAACTCTACGTTTAGTCGTTTCTTCCCTGAACAAGATATTGTTTTAGAAAAAGCATCTGATACATTTGTTATCACGCTTGGTTTCAATTTAGATATATGATGCGATAGCAGCAAATTATAGAACTTTGTTTTTTGGCTTCGTTATTCGCATATTCAACATCATTTAACAGCTTCACATTATAAAAAAATGGATGCATACATATCTAATTGTTTCAAATGTTTCCAGCCAATGAAGTTTATGGGAAAAGCACGAAAGACAAGCAAAATTACATTATTTGCGAGACCATAAATACCTTGGATCTAAACTTCTGCGCTAATATAATTTCAACAAGATGAAAAAAAGGGTAAGCGGTACTTTAAAATGGTTGATCACATCAATTATTAGCGAAAAAAAAACAGAAGTCAAAAATAGAGGGCGATTTGACATGATTGATTAGCTAGCATCAAAATTATTTCAACAAACATTTTAAATGTTTATCAACACTAAAATGGTTATATGTTGAATTTGTCAAGGAAAGAATTCAATCATGTGAACTATCTGTTAAAGGAGAAGTTTCCCTGAATTAATGTGTATTTGGGTGAATCTTTAACATTTCTAGCTATCCAACAACAAAGTTAACAGAAATTGGACAAGCGTTCAGATATAATATTTTTTTCAAATATTAAGAATAGGTATATTCCGCGCCCTTTGTAGTATGCTATTCTGCTTAAGCTTGCGAGTCATTGCAGGAAATCTTCCCATTGTCCTTGTACATGAATTCACAATTTTAAAATTTTTCATAAAAGAGAATATTCACGTCCTTGTTTCTCGGACATGTAGGCTTAGATGAATCTACATTTATTTTGCATGGTGCTAGACAAGTTCAACGTTTGTTACTAGATCCCCCTAGGAAAGTGAAAAGGTTCCGTGATCCGCGCAGATCCGCTGCAACCTTTTATCCGCGCATGAGGCTACCAAAGGTTGCGTATGCGCCCTTGCCGTGACCAGGTAGCAGGAGGCAGGTTGCGGGGATGCCGCCAACTGTACAGAAGCTTTATAAAATCTTTTTGAAAAGGTTGTCCGCAAGTTCCACGGAAATAAGCTAATCTCACAGGCAGTGATAAGAATTATTTTGCATATTAGGTGCGCAAGGTTCCACAGAAGAAGATAATAGCTATGAAAACTACAATTGGCAATCAGATAAAAGACCCACTGTGAAAATGGCAGTTAGCAAAATGCGCCATTTTCACTAGATGTTACACTCTAGCTTCCAGAGGCATTGTAGTGATGTATTGGGTGTTTTGCTTCTTTCTGCATATTTTTAGTTAAGTTTATGGAAATGTACATCTTTAATTTGTGTAGTGAATCATGTGGGCTTGACGAACTAGAATTTTGTATTGAAAGAAGAAGGTTCTTCTGAATGGTGACTTGAAGAATTGTGAACTGGATTAGTCCCAATAATAGGATTTATGTAAGTATAACCTGTTATCTGATTTTTTCTTCAATTTGTGCGTTGTATTTGTTGTCAATGGTGCTAACCCAGCGTGCATATTCACAAACCAAATTAAGGTAAAGTTACAATAAACCAGCAATACAAAGCACATCTTACATATGGAAGGTCTTGTTGATCCAACTGTTACTCCTGTAATATAAGGTGCCCAAAAGATGCTACAGTACTGCATCGCTAATTTTCTCTCATTATCGGCAAAAATGTCCAATTAATTCTATTTCGTGTTAGAACAATTCTTTTTCCAATAACATGATATCCAAGATCATTGATTTTGATAATGGCTTTTGATTCTATGCCATTTTTCGGAGGCGCATGCAATTTCCTCAATTGCCGAGTTTTCAACAGCGCGTAATCGAAAGTAAACGCCGAGATATTTCAGGCGTCTCAGCTTGCATCCCGGACAAATTCGCGTGACAATGGGACATAGTTCGCATCTCTTCCTTATGAAAGCGATGGGCATTCCAGCTTTGTGCATCGGCGGTTTTCAGGGGATGCAAGCTGAACGCCCTTGAATATCTCCGGCGTTCCGACCGCGCGTGTTGAAAAATTGGAAAAATTGGCAAATTGGGGAAATTGCATTGCCTCCGAAAAATGGCCCTAGAATCACACGTCTTACTCAAAATCAATGATCTTGGTATCATTTTATTGGAAAAAGAATATTCTAGCCAACGAAATAAAAATTAATGACATTTTGCCGATAATGATGAAGAAATTAGCGATCATACTCGTAGCATTCTTTCTGGGCCACCCTGTATAGTCCTCACATTGTGATTCTAAAGACTGGGCTGTGAAAGCCATGTGGCAACCTTGCAGCAGATCAAGCTAATTTGCATATCTAATAGTACTGAAAAAATATTTCAGACTGCTGCAGGTAACCTTGCCGCAACCTGGTTGTCATGTATATGCAAATTAGTTCTCTGGTAACCTTTTTTGGGGTTGCCGCGGATCCGCAGCAACCTCTGGAAAAGGTTGCGGCAGAGCTAATTTGCATGTGAAAAAGCAACCTGGTTGCGGCAAGGTTACCGCAGGGTTACCGCAAGGTTGCGGCAGCAGTCCGCCGTAGGCCTATTTCTTTCTTATGGGTCCCCAAAATTGAAATTTCTGAAAATTCTTATACAAATAATGCTCATGTGTGAGTACGTTAGCGGCGGCGCAGCGCACTCGATGCTATTTACAATCGTGCGCCTCGTGCATGTTGCACAGCATTGTGAATACCAAAGATGTGCAGCGTCGCTGCTAAAGTTACTAACTTAAACATGTGCATTTTTTGTTTTATAATGAGTCGTACCTTCTCTCATTTTATGTGAGTTCACGGCCATTAAGCCTTTGACCAGCCGCCTCTATCATCGGCAGCTAAAGTTCGACTCGTATAGGCCTACGCGTGTGATGCCGCAGTACCTGTGCAGGCCACATACACTGCCGTCTACGTACGGCCGTTAGTCCTGGACAACCACTCGGTGCGGCGTAGACAGTCGGTTAGTAAACACCCCATAAACACCGCATTATAGAGCGTAGCAGGTCTACTTACCTACGCTGGAACTGGCCGGAACATTTCGGGAATAACAAGTCTTGGTCTCCATCTGAGTGTACTGACCCATGGACCTACTACTCGAAGTTCGAGTAGTAGGTCCATGGCTGACCGTACGTTGTTTAGGTTCGCGCCGGACCGCACTACGTAGCACAGCTCAGCTCATATCAGCGTGGTAGTAATCAGGGTTGACAGTTTTTCCAATTCTCAAACGCCGAATCACGTGCCAAATTCCGTGAAAAACGCCAAATTCGCATCGATGCATTGTATTGGCAGCATAACATGTTACACCTTTGAAACCTCTGCCGCAGCCGAAATTCTGAGTGCCGCAGTTTACGCCCGGGATTTACGCGAAGCCAGATTTTGCATTATTTTGTATTATAATTTTTAGGTATGCCATTGCAAAACATCAAAGAAAAAAATTCGTTTGTCCTTCACTTTGAACTCTTCAATGACAAAACATTATCAAAAACTGCCATTTTTTTTGGCGTTAAAACGCCAAAGTGGAAACATGGCGCGTATCTGTCTTGATTAAGAGTTTACACCAGTGTGCTATGACTTTTCGTTGCGCACAATTTGCACTCCGTGCATGTTAGCGAAAAAATAAGGAGCGCACACGTGACTCATTTCAGCGCGTCTGATTGGCTACATTCTTAAACCCATTTTATAATGTATAATAACAAAAGAGAGTTGTTCTGGTATGACATCACAGGCTTGAGCAGAATAGCCAGCTACAGAAGGCGACATATGTATTTCTTAATATTGTTAAAAAAAAATCATCTCTCTTGAAAGCCTTGTCCAATTATACTTGAATATTCATTGTTGGATAGTTAGGAGAGTTTGGGATTCACCAAATACACATTAATTCAAGGGGAAACTTCTCCTTTAAATTTCATGATAGAATCAACATGAAACCTCACAACATATTGTGCATACTATGTCAAGTTCGCAATAATTCTACAAAGCTGGGACGGGCAGCGTTTTCTTTGAATGGACTATTTATAGAGCATATTCCTTCAACGGTGGAGTTCATAATTAAAAAAAAACCCACAAAATTACGAATACATGTCGAATGTTTCATTAGTTTTTATACCAATGACGTATGTTAAATAGTGTGTAAAATAACTTTTTCTATACATTATGTTAATTTAAAAGGCAAATGGCAAGTACTAGTGTCAAGATAAATAAAGCTTTTCCAGACCTTCAACTAGCTACGTTGTTTACCAGCATTTTGTACCCATTATGATAATCAACAATATTTCGTCACATTTAATTTCTTTTATATTTTTCACAGGCAGAAATAGTGAAGGAGTTCAAGGAGAATTCGTCGAAGCCGTTCTTCAATTTCTTGCAAGATCTTATTCGAAAAGCAGGAGGGAAGTACTTTGTGGGCGATTCGGTATGGATACAAGATTCTTAATTCATTTCCAATTTTCCATGTACATAATTAAAATTTTGTATGACACTTCTTAGTACTATACAAAATACAGAATGATTAAAGTTACGAAATAATTGTACTTCAAAACGATCGCTTATTGCTTGGGAAAAGAAAAGTCATGAGTATCCGGTTTAAATTTTCAAGCCCATTCTCCTCCATAGACTGCTATGTTACAATTACGAGTTGGATTAATGTTAAAACGCAGCTATCTCTTTTTACACATTGTGTAAACAAACTGAAGCATATATTAGAATATATTTAAGAACTTTTAGCAGAAGATAGTCCCCTGAGCTAGAAAGTTACATTGGTAGGTACTATTGTAACATACATGTAACTTAGATTTTGCCTGGGTATTACTATTATTTTTTTTTTAGAATTTAGAAAAATGTAATAAATACTAAGGTAATACCACTGGACTGTCTCGCTTCAGTAAGCTTCACATCAGGAATAAATGACATTTACCAGAGACAGTTACTCTTTGGTGTATTTGTCAAATTTTATAGATAAAGATTATTAATGTTCAGATTTCACAAAACACTCATTTTATTAATTCCCGCAAATTAAGCAAAAAATAATGGCAGAACAGCTACCATAGTTATTATTATCTTCATTTTTCCTGTATACCATGCTTTTCTTCATCCAATCTCTACTTACAGCTGACTTTGGCTGATTTAATCGTCTTTGCTGCAGTGGATGGTTTGCTCATCAACAAGACAACAATCGAAGGCTTGATTGAGCCATACGAAGATCTGATGAAGTTCTACAAAGGAATCAAAGAAGATTCACCACTGAAGCCATACCTGGAATCGCGTCCCAAGACCGATTTCTAACTTCTTTGCAATAATATTAAAGTAATAATAATAATAATAATCCAAATTTTATTGTTCTAAATAGAAATCAGAAATAGAAATCGTCCGAATATTAATTTTGCCCAAATTGATCGTGGGCCCGGCAGCCACTGAGCAGCGCCAGATCGACGTTGCTCTATCCCTTAAATCGTTTAACGCCAAACAGGGTAGCAGCAACTCCCATTTTTTAATGTCTTTTGGTCTGACGCGGCCGGGGTTTGAATGGGCTTGAACCCCCGACCTCCCGGTTGTGAGGTGGACGCTCTACCAACTGAGCCAAAACAATCGGTGTAAATGCTCACCCCCCCCCCCAAAAAAAAAAAAAAATGAGTGGTTCAATTGAATGAAATGTTAAATTCTGACCTCTTGAAATATGTATATTTCCGAGGCTGTTATGTTTCCTCATTGTACCACTTTATTTATAGAGAAACCATATTTTTGTATTTCTTCCTCGTATTTTCTCGTTGAATTACGAGTATTCGGGAAGTAATACCGAATACATGTACATGTGTAATATCGAATGTTATTCGTTTTTAGCAAGTAATTGACATTTGATTCGTTGCTTAAATGTATAAAAGGGACAAATCTCAAATGATCATAAAATTCATAAGGAATTTATGCATGCCTAAAAAACCGATTAAGTTCATATTTGAAAGTAACAAACACTGCCAGGTCACAATATATTGCAGGGCGGCTATACACACAAGACAAACGTTCACAACTTGTTACAAAATCGATATATATTGCACTCTACTCGACAAATCCCGTCACATGAAAGTAGAGCTTAGACTATGGATGGATGCATTGACTCTCACACAACAAGAAATAAATGCAAATGCAGGCACATACAGATACATAGGCATAAATATGCATCAAACGTCTATCATAAGGACGGTTTGCCGATAATATCACACATATGTATGCTATTGGTTCCGTACAACGTTTTAATGAACAAGATATACTGAATTTAAAACATTATTATAAAATTATTAAATAAATGACATTTAAGTACCTTTTTATATCGATGTTTTCGATCAAAAAGGCAGAAATGGCTAAAAACCACGATGCAAATTCCACCACTCAATACTGTTGTACAGTGAGAGAAATAGTTCAGGTTTTCTAGGTTGGTTAATCATAGGTTATGTACATCTTATATACTTGGAAGAATCATTTTTTCTATCAGACAAAATTGCTGTTACGTACTTAAACCATTATTATGACCAATCGCTAAGTTGTTGAGTGCTTGCATGCTAGTAATGTTGAGTTGAGGTTTTGTGAAGAACGGATAATATGCCTCAAATTGTGTGTATTCCCGGCCTGGTATGCTAGTTCCGAAAGATAGGCGGATGTATTGGATATTGATTTGGCATTGTTAAACTAAAAGACTGATTTATAATATTCGTGGGCATGTATATACATACAAATAAATGTGAATATTATGATTTATAAAAGAATGGTGTTGGAAGAATGTTCATTGATTACACACTCGAAGATGAGGTCCAAATGCAGTAAAGGGGCTTCAAGTTAATTCACAATGTAACATTAAGTTGAATGGTATGCAAACCTCTCAAAAGACTTATAAGTGAATTAGAGTTAGTGTGCGGTGTGTACACTGTGTTGATGTTATTGTGGTCCGGAACGCAGGGCAGGCCGGTTTAGCGCAAGAGTTATTTAGGGGTACAGGGGGGCTTGACGAAAGATGCGAGGGAGCGAAGCGACCGATGCGGGAAAAGGCGTGTGGAGGGGATAGCCCCTCCAGCGTAGGAATTTTTGAAATACACATAGAAAGAAGTGATTCGGCATGGTAAATTAATTTTGCCAAGGTATATTTTATGATATATTAGGATTATTTTCAAAAGATTTACAGAAATGTAGGTTGAAAACATCGTATTGGCGTGAATCAAAGGAACGGAAGGGCTGCGACTGGGGGGAGAGAGGTGTGGGAGAGGGGAACCCTCCGACGGTAGAGCTTTTCAAAATACGCGATAGGAAAAAACGTGATTCTAGGCATGGTAAATTCCTATATTTCTGAGTAAGTGTTAAAGATGGATTGCAGTTAGATTCAAAAAAGTTGTAGCCTATCAGGAAGTATGTGGAAAATGTAGTTGTGCGTAGTCATACTAGGAGAGAGCGAGAAGCGGACCGAGGCGGGAGGAGTTGGTGGTGTTTGAGAGGGGGGGGGCTTCTGAGAAATTTTTTCAAAATACTGAGACAGAAAAAGGTTTTTCTAGCATGGGAAAATTGATATTTTCCGGTTATTTCATCTGTTGTAGCCAGGATTATTTCATTAGGGGCAGACGTGAGGTGGGACTAAAGCGACGAACATAATACCGTCGCACAGGACAAGCAAGACACACACACATAACAGCACACAAACAACACACACAGAACACAACAGCACCAAGGCCCCATAACAACACCCACACACACACACACACACACACATAACACACAGCAGCCCACCAAAGCAACACACCACACACACGCACGACGCAACACAAAACACCAGCAACACCACTAGAAACACAACACAACCACCAGGCACACAGCACAACACACCAACAACACACGCGACACAACCGAAACACACAAGGTGGTAGGACGGTCATTTTTGTTACTTCATTTTAATTCATTTGTTTGGGGATGGGTAAACTGGATATGCTTATGGGAGGTCTGGGGGAATTCCTGGCAGGGTAAGAAACACGTGCATTTAGCTTTTTAAAATCTAATATTTTTGTCTCCTTTGCGACAAATCAATCCGAATATTTCATCCACTTCAATTTGTTATTCTGGCTTAGATTAGACAAAAGATATTTGCTATTTTTACGTTAAGAGTATATTGAAGTTTTGGGACCGCGTACGCGCCGAAATTCTTGACATTATAACACGCAATGAAAATATTGGGGAAAAGGTACTGTTTGCCCCTCCAAAGAATTGGTAAAATTTGAGGAAAGAAAAATGATGTTTAACAGCAATGCATACAAAACATTAACGTATACCCAAATGTTTTTTGGTTTTTGTTCGGCTTGCGAGCAAAATGTTTAACATACGTAATTACTGTACTGCAATTTGCGCGGCGCAAGGCGGCCGCAGATGTGACATTTTCGCTTACTTTTGCGCCTCGGCATAGCAAAAAATTGACAAATTGAATCATTTTACAGTGATATGTAAATTGTGGAGCTTACAATTAAAAAAATTGTCAAACTTTGAATATCTGATATAAGTAGTTGTTAAATGGAAAATAAACACCTAGACATACAAAAATTTGAAGTATCAGTACTGCATCGGCAAGTTGCATTGAATAAGTAAAACTCGGGGCGGAGTTGTTTATTAACTAGGTGTACACAGCAGTAAAGTCTAATGGAGGCAATGGGCAAGTGAATCTGTCAACTTACGATTTTCAGCTTTTTTAAAGAGCATAATAATCATTTGAAATACATTTTTTTAAGGTTTTTTTAGACTATCAAAGACACTAATAAATGGGGAATCATGTGGCTACAGATT
>JZLH01S0441967.1:44922-65090 GCA_001188425.1 Eucidaris tribuloides
TGAAAATCTGGACATTAAAGTTTCAAATCTGCACAGGACAATCAGTGAATCACATTTCCGTAGTTCCAGTTCCAAGTTGTCCGTATCAATACCGTTTGACGCCAAAGGTCGGCATCAAGAGTTTAGGTTTTAACCATCAGTTTTACTCCGCTACACATAACATTAAACCATTTCTCAAAATTAGAGCAAATTTAACTCGCGGAAAGCAAAGACAATATCTGGTAGATATCGTTATTAGTTCTCATTAAACAACAAGTCATGACGTTGGATTCAAACTTCAACATCACCGTAGTACTTTACTACGTTGAATCATAAAAAGGAGTAGGTGGACTTGCCAAATCCTAAATTATTCTTAAGCGCAAATTGGTAAAATTAAAATCCACAAGCTATACCCCCGTGGGCGGGGGGGTGTCAGTTATTACAAGGTGTACACATGCGCGTGTATGGACTTTTCGAAAGACTCTAAACAGTATTATCTGCGTCTCAGATCCCAACAGTATTGCAAGTCTGAAAAGTTACCTTTAAAGTACATTTCTGTTTAAGAAGTAGATATATACCCTTTGTTTCCTGATTTTGGCATTTTGACACACTTTTCAAGGTAAGGTGAGTACATGTCAACCGTGAAAAACAACCCTGTTTACTCTTTTTTTCACACCGGCATGTGCTACACCTGTGTAATGACACTGCCCCCCCCCCCCCCCCCCGCCATACGCACTGCCATCAAAACTCCACAACTTGCAACGATTACTGAAGGGCGGTAATGGGACGGATACCAATTTGCCAATCAAAATTCACAGATTTGCATTACTGGAAATGGGTAAATTGAGAGGGCTGCCTGTCAGTCAAGCTCCATTCCTGGATGCACACTGTTCTATTATCTGTCACCTTGACCTTGTTGTGTTTGTTTACCTGCCACAAATATTTCAATCTACAATGATTGTATTTCTAGGAATGCCATGGACAATATCCAGCTAGCTGCTACAGTTGCTGGCTAAACAGCTGTAATATCATCAGCCATTCATTACATTTATCTAGCTGTATCAACCATGTCCACACGATCGGACATAAGTGCTTGTGACCGGGCATAACTTATGTCGGTAATAGGTCGGATATTAAATTTGCTGTTATGAACGAGTGTCGGGCATAACTCTATCGCGAAATATAAGCTGCGACCTTAGGCGCGATTACACAAAGGGCGGGCCCGAGGCCGGCCTCGGGCCAGCCTAAATTGAGGGCCGAGGGCCCGCATTTGTGCATCATTTTACACCAAATAGGCCGGCTGAGAGCCCCTTTCCCAAACTCGTCGCGATTGTGTCTCCGTATCATTTGGTGTAAAGAAAGCAGGTATTTTTCTGTGCGCAATTCGTTAATATACGTTGCCTGTCAACATCCTAAATAAATTTCTGTATAGACTAAGAGAGTCGTTGAAAATGTTGGAATGAGATGTTGAAGTAAATAACAATATTTTTAACTAATATAGTTTGTACAAATTACTGTATAAACAAAAAAAAAGGATACCTTACAACGGAATGTAATACGGTATGTATTGTGTTGTTTTCTTCAATTTACGATGGTTGGTTTGATTGGTTTGATTCACGGTTACCTGACGCTAATACACCGGAAGTACGGTCCGGGTATTGTTTGAGCATTATTTAGTTAGTAACCAGCGCCGCATCGCATGGTTCAAATTGTGGGCCCGAGGCCTCCTTTCCATTTACACCGAATATAGGCCGTGCCGAGGCGGCCTCGGGCCGGCCGGATACCTCCCAGACGTGTCCCAAATCCGGGGAGGGCCGCGGGCTCCTTTGATTTACCACCAAAGCTTTAGCCGGCCTCGGCCGGCCAGAGGCCGGCCTTAAAAGCTTGGTGTAGAATCGGTCTTATACCCGACGACTTTATATCGAAGAAGACCAGATATAAGTCAGTAGAAGTATACCAGGTATAACAAAATTACGTGTGGACTGTTGTCGAACATAACCTCCGAACCTGAAAAGGGCAATACTCTTTTGCCGAAGACAACTTCATTGTTTACATTTACATTTCACGCATTTGGGTCAGATGGATACGACCCGATAACACCTTGACTACGTCATTTTCCTGTCTGCTATGACCGGTTATAAGGTGTCGCGCATAAGTTTTGTCGGTATAAGTGTTGAATACACACGGTCGTGGACGCGGTTGGTGGATCATGGAATTTTTTTATTACGTCGGATTCTTACCCGACACAGATAATGCCGGTATAACTGCCTTTGCTGAACCGCAACTCAATCTCTGTATCTGGATATTGAAGGCTTAGCAGATTAATCAGAAGTCAACTTAGCAGCCTGTGAGACTGGTTATTTTTTAGTGATTTGTGACTTGATTTCTGAAGTTAGTATAGTTTAGTCCACTTCGCTGACAGGATAAAAAAAACACCTCTTTTGACTAAAATCATTAAATGGGTGCAATATATGACACCATTTATGCAACAGAAACAGCCCATGACAGTCATGTAGGTGCATTCACACTTATCAGCAACTCCCGAAGTTTCACTTCCCGAAGATTAGACTTCAGCGAGTTTGGTAATGTGAACACAAACTTCCACAAACTTCTGCGGAACGTTTCTTGGCGAAACTTCCCACAACTTTGTAGGAAATTTCTTTCGAACATCGAGAAAGTTCCGTGACATTTTGGAGTGCTAAGACAAACTTCGGAAGTTATATCCGTGAGCCTCAGCGCATTTCCGTGTGTCTGTGGGACCAATAAAAATGGCGACTGCACAAACATGTGAGTTGAATACGGTGATGACTTGAGATACCATGCTAGCTCGGCATATTTTATGTGCGTTTTGCATGCCAGGCAACAATATGTCCAAACTCATTCAATTTTTGTGTGAGCTTGGAGCATAGCAGAAACAAATTCTGATCAATCTGATAGCAATATCTCCGTACATTTTGATTTGTTTCAAACATGCGCAGTGCATTCCAATCTTTCGGATAAGTTCCGGAAGTAAAATCTTCTCGAAGTTGTGCGCCAGTGTGAACGGATCAAGCCAAACTTCGCGAAGTCTCGAGAGATAAACTTCTCTGAGATTGTAAATGTGAATGCACCTTTTACGGAAAAAATACAGGTTTATTCTCCTCCACGTTCTTACATTATGGCTCCTGCAACAAGGACTTCAAACACAGTCCGCATGTTCGTGAATATGCTCCTGTATTCAAGACGTTGCATCCTTTTGGGGAGTGACCTGACAGTGGGCCTTTAAAGTGAAAATGTTGCGGCAAATAACGAGATAGTTAGAAAAAACATGGGCATTGTGAGAGTATTTGTAGAATTATGACATGGTGATATAAGACAGTATAAGGATACTGTGTGCCCCACCCTCTTTTGGAGTTTTTCCCCCCCCCCCAACCAAAAAAAAAAAAAATTGCTGAATAGGGAGCCACAGCTTATCGATTCAAAAATTACCACGACACACGGCACGCATCTGTTCATGTAGGCGTCAGCCGCATGTGCCGATCTGATTTGGTAGGCAGAATCAAAATCTTTCGTAACTACTCATGTAGTGCGCTGGCACATCTTCCTTTATAAGTCAGTACTGGGGCATATACCTACATGTAGACATAGAAGAAGGCCTACATTCATGTACGTCTGTACATACATGTATGGCTACAGTAGAAGCCAGTATGACTACAAGAGAAGTATAGTAGTAGTTTTTAGTAGTAGTACTGTAGTAGTAGGTAGGTTTTTAGTAGTGTACTGTAGTAGTAGCAGTAGTAGCAGTAGTAAATATAGTTATCAGCACAGTAGTGGTTAGTAGTAGTAGTACAGGTTATAGTAGGTATAGTTAGTAGCGCACAGTAGTAGTAGTAGCATGCAGTAGTAGTAGTAGAGTAGTAGTAAGCAGTTAGTGTACATTGTACATGTAGGCTACATGTGTAGTACACATAAATCTCAACACGTTGAGATAGTCAATGTAAATATGTTATAAAGCAAAACCATCACGAAATCAATTTTTCCCAGCTACAGAAAGGTATGGTTATGTTGACTTGATTGTTTGTTGTTGTTTATGGACATTCCCTCACGGTCCCTCACTAGCCTTCACCCAGCCTGATCTAAACTCAACAAGTCAAAGTTGTCTGACCTTTTCTCCTGCCGCTATATTTGGCGTGCGTGTTGCGGGGAGTACAGTCATATGGCAACATGCACTTCAGACATGAATCTCGCAGGACACATATTTGTCCTGTGCGTGTTCTCATACAATAGGTAGTTTAAGATTGTTGTGGACGTGCACCGCGCTTTCACGTTGACCGGAAGTGATTGGCTGTGTCAACCCTCGACTGCTTCTGTTGACTACAGCATAGAGATCTTTAAGATTTAACGTGACGGTTGCAGTCAAACGTAGTGTTAACCGCATTGATCGTCGCACAGAATTCCTAGTAAAATGATATATATGTAGCTCACATACGCCGATGGTTTATGTGGCATTAAACCTTCATCAGCTTTCCGAAGTAGTTTTTTGCATTATTCTACTGTGTGTTGGATGATGAGATTAATGTTGCTTACACATCGGTCAAATAGGTCCGTGGTGAATGCTTAATTCGTTACACACATGTCGTGTAGTAGGCTATTACTTCAGCGTTTACTGCGCGGCCAGCGGGCTGTGTACATTTCGTGCGGCCACAAACCAGTAAGTTGTCTTCGTTTATCAAACTCTTATCACGATCGAGAACGTATTCATTCTTGAAGCAGGTCTATAATACATTAAAAATTATGTTTTACCGATTCGCACGCAATTGCGATAGACACCGTAAAGGCAACATATGAATCTTGCTGTATATCGTATCAAAAAACCCGCAGGCTTCTGCGTGCGAAAGCCTCGGCACTTAGTTGCTCGCAAATAGTCTAATGTGCAATGGCATGCTTCAAAACAAGCACGGTGACGCTGTCGACCTGAATTTTGGCGTCGACGTGTTATGTGTGAAATGCGGCGGGTGAACTGCACAGTTCAAATCTGAGTGGACGTTAGGCTGGGACGTCGACGCAATGCGCAGTGCTGCAAACTGACGTCAACCTCGACGTTCAACTAGGTCGACGCTAGAAATCTTAAACTCCATGTATCAAGTACGACATACCGCTACATCATGTCTGGTGGGATGAACACATAAATTACATTGTTAACTGGTTACACCATCTGTGTGACATTTCGTGCGAGTTCTCACTCATGTGCTGTGTAGAGCCTACAGCTGTGTAAACATTTGAATTCAGTGCCAACAGGCTAAAAACTAATTGAATTTGGATCATTTTGGTTGATCAGACAATTTTTCGTCAATCTTTCATAGCAGTACACAGTATGTTTTTTTACACCTTAAAAAAAATATTTAAAAAATAAAAAATTGTGGACTGTAGTGATACTGCTGTGCATTAATTTGCATTGTACAAATTTGCACTTTGTCAGTGCAAGAGTTAACAACATTTGTTAAAGGCATTATATAACAATGTTTCCAGTTTAAAGAATCTGAGCTACATGTAACATGTATCCCCATGCTACCAGTGTCTCTGATACTGTCTAAAAATGAAGCCTGAAAAAATTGCAGCTAAAACGATCATAAGTGCTTTGAAAAAGTGAAAATCATTGAGAAACCATACAGTTTTTCCCCATAGACTGCTGTGTTGCAAGATTTCCTATGGGCTGATAATTATTAATGTGCCATTTATTTCTGCACATATTTTACTAGTGACAGCATAACTGTCCAAACTTTTGTCTAGGGTGTTTATTTGTCCATTCAAACACTGTCAGATATGTCAGACAGCAAAGTTTGACAAGTTTTTAAGCTGGTCTTCCACAGTGTTATATAGCGTCATGTACATGTATTTGACAGTTTCATTTGTTGGCAAATGACATGTTTTGCAAGTGTCTTCTGTTTGTATTTCTTTTCGTAAACTATCTTTGTTATGTTAAGTTGGAAACAAAATAATGAATGACAAAAAAATACCCCACGCCCCACCTCCCCCCCCCCCAAAAAAAAAGGTCGCTTCATCAATTTCTATGTAGGCTACATCTCACATGTTACGGTGCTCTAGTCCAACACTACATGTACTACATGTAGGCCTAAATCCATTAACCTGTAGTTGAGAACCCTTTGTAAACCAAAATAGGGACTCTCCCCACCCCCCCCCAAAAAAAATACATAGGCCTATATACATGTATAGAGCCTAATAATAATGCTTGATGATTCCCTTTAATCTCAACATCTCATTGCTAATCTGCTAGAGTCTAGAGCTACATGTAATCTACTAAATGATCCATTAACCTGCATGAGCAACAATTTTAAACCAAATGTAGCCCCCGCCCCAAAAATAATACTGCTGCTGGATACTTCCTTTAATCACATCCTCTCACTCCCTCTCTCCATTTCATCTCAATTCAACCATCTGTGTAACACACACTTCAACAGATGCCTACCTATTCCACTCAAGTTCAACCCGTTAACCCGATATTGCATCAATTTGCCATCGTCAATTTTTTTTTCTCCCTGCCCGCAAGATTTACAGCGTCACTTAACGGGCCATAGATCATCATCAATTCTGGCAACGCACTCTTCATTAATGGAATGAAGAGTGTAACGAGCAAAAAAAAAAAATTTAATCAAAGTGAGATGATACTTCATTTGCTTGTCCATGCGTGTTTCACTCCAGTGACAGGCATGATTTGTTATGTGTATGCTGTTGAATTATGTTTTTCATTGTAGTATTTGGTGAACCATGTTGTACATGTAGTATTGGTTTCAACACAACCTGAATTTGTACAGAGTATCAGATTCTAATAAACCAAAACAAAATCCATGGCAGATAGTGCCAGATACTGCACAGAGTACAGCTGTATTTTATTCGCCTGTCCATATATTTCACCATTGACAGGCATGATTTGTTTATTGAACTTGACTATGAACCTTGAAGTACATACATGTAGGCCTAACATCTTTGTTTATTGTTGGTGTTCGATTTTCATAGCATTGAATTATTATTCAACACCACCCCCCCCCCCAAAAAAAAAATAATAATAATAATAATAATAATAAAATAAATAAATAAATAATCAATCAATCAATCAATCAATCAATCAAATCAATCAATCAATCAACATCAATCAATCAATCAATCAATCAATCAATCAATCAATCAATCAATAAAAAATAAAAGATTTTAGTTTGCCTATCTATAGTATAGCCTAATTCCTCATTGACAGGCATGACTTGTTGAACCTATATGTTACAATTGCAAACCATATGTTGTATGGTGTTCATAAAACTGAAATGCTTAGTAATAGTTGACACTACATTACATGTACAGTGCAAGTGAATTGTTGGGTTAATTTTAAAAGCTTGAAGATTAAAGGGACGCGCCGCTCGTAATCCACATGTACGTTTATTTACCTTACGCTTGCCCCCTATTGCAAGGCAGTGCGTAATACTGAACTCAATGCTACGTAGTGTAGAGTTCAGTGATGCGTAACAACAATCGTGGAGCTGTGAACAGAATTACCGATGAGGGTCAGTTGGGCTTAGTTCGCCTTTTCGCGGTGAATACGGTGCATAGGGAATTGCACACAATTCCTGTGCGCGCTCGTTTTCCGAACGTATACGGACATTCCCGAATACCGAGTCGGGCCAGTCCAATGCCCACGACTTGCGACTTTACGGTCCCTTTAAAGCCCAAGTTTAGTTTTGGGGATCTTTTTTTATTGAAAGCTTTACATGTATGCCCAAAAGTCATATCCCAGCAATAACAGATTCTGAATGTCTTTAGTATTTTTTAATTAATTAAAGGGAGAAGGTGCCAGCAACTAACAGGCATAAGTTAAGAAATAAAGAGGCATTGAGAGTATTTGGAGAATTATGGTATATGCGTGATAGAGACAGCCTAATAAGGGCTACTGTGTGACACTCACACTCAGCAAGGCCGTATAATTAGTTAATTTGTGTTTATTTTATGTCTTTGCAAGCCTTATCTTAAGATAAAACTGGCAGAAACAGTCATAGGGGGGAGGAGCTTTCGATTCAAACAGTGCATACATTACTATGGCGTGACTACACACGTCGGTGGCATTGCATCGGTCATGCTTGGTCAGTTTCAGCAATGTTACGTGCGATCTGATTGGTTGGCAAGAACTCAAAATGTTTTTTAACTTATGCCTGTTAGTTGCCGGTGCCTTCTCCCTTTAATGAAAAATCTCGGGGGACCCCCCGAGATTTTGACTATATTTACATTATAGCATCCAAAGGTTAATAACATGTTAAGGTTTGAGTTATACCTCATCAGAAAGAGCAGACTCTACTCTTTCAAACCAATTGGCAACTCTACCAGCTTTTTAGATGAAAGTGTGGAGTTGTTTTGTACACAAATGTTCACTTATTCTCACTTTTATCAAAATACGTGTACACGTGGTAATTTCGCGCGACGCGAAAATTTCCACTTTGGTTCATGTCCATTCACATAATGAAAGCACCACTAAAATCGCTGAAAATTAGCACTCCCGAATTTTGAAATTTAGTCCAAACCGTGAAAATATCTCTATCTATAAATAATACAGTATCTGATTTGCTCTTGCTTATTGTGCAAGTATATCCTAGCAAAAATGATTTCTACAGGTTTTCTGCTGAAGAATTTAGGATACTTTAACTGACACTTCAGAAAAAATGCAAATTATCGAAAATTTGTTGGTACAAATCCAATGGAAGTTCTCCACACTTTCATCTGAAAAGGCTGGGTAGAGTTGCCAATATAAGGATCCTCCATAACAAGGATTGAATAAACTTTGAACAATCTTAACTCTGAACCATTCAACCAAATTTGCTCAAACTTTCCTTATTTTCCATCTTGTATTGTTCTGTACTCTCTGAATTTAGTAAGATGTCTGGGTTTTCTTTTCCTTTCATACAACAGAAAATCTGGAATGCAGTGAAGCAGGAAAAAGCAGCCCCACCTGTCCTTTGAAGAATATTTACTTTCCCCTGCTGGACAGGCAAGACCTTTTTGAACAGTCTACCAACAATGTTGTCAGTACAGATGGTAGTATCTGGTTACAGTCAAGAGTCTGAATGTCACAAATTTTGTTACATGTAGGTATGGCAGGTTTAAAATTATTCAGTGTTCAGATCTGGCAGCAAACAAACAAAAAATAAAATAAAAGAGGGGATATTTATTTGCCAGTCTACGTGACTTTTTGTATGGTTCTTTTTCACCAAGAAAATTAGTAAGCTTACCTGGTATATGTAGTCATACATGTAGGCCTACTTCTATTCTCTCTATTATTAAAGGGCAGTTCCACGGTAACGGAATGACGGTTTTACCCTTTTTTTGGACTTTCTAACCAGTGTAAAACAAAAAGTTGTTATTACAATGACAAATATGCTACTCAATTCTATGCATATTACTAGTTTACACAATTCTCCATTTTTTCTTCAAAAAAAAAATTCCGTTAATGAATCTTGCATAATAATGAGCTTGGTAACGGAATGACGCTAAAATGGACATGGTGTTTCACAAGATTGATGTTTTTCCAAAACTCTGCTAATTATATGATTCAACCGAGCTTTAAAGGTGTTAAATTCGAAGATTGGAGTCTTACAAAGAATTGATTCATGAAACTAAGCATTTCTAAATTTAACTAATTAATTTACAGCTCAATTAGTGATTAACTGTTGGTAACGGAATGACGGTAACGGAATGACGTCAGGATTTACCATAGTGCACAATACTAAAAAAGAATGAGGATACTAAACATTTGATTTTCTCTGCCATAAAGTAAATGGAAGTTAAAAGTTACAGGTGACGAGTCTTGTCAACTTGATTGTTTTGTCACATTACTTCATTAGCATGATTATTATGCAAATCAAAAGGTCACGATGCCCCATACAGGTCTGATTTGGGTTTGTTAATGCGATAAATTTAGAACGGCTCATGGGATTTTGATGTAACTTGGATGAAGTATGTATTACAAGGTATCAATGAACTGATTAGATTTTGGAGTTAAAGGTCAAAGGTCAAAGTCACGAGCCATCATACTTGGCGTCTCTACCATGATAACTTGAGAATGGTTCATTAATTTTTTAATGTAACTAAGGTAAATAATTATTATGAAGCACAATGAAACTGATGAGATTTTAGAGTTGATAGGTCAAAGGTCAAAGACCCTATACATGTACATATCTGATTTGGGCTTATTACCACAATAACTCAAGAATGGCTTATTGGATTTGATGTAACTTGCGGCCAAGTATGCAGCTTGAGACCCCGATGAATTGATTACATTTTGGAGTTCAAAGGTCAAAGGTCAAAGGTCACAAGGGCTTAAACATGCTGATTTGAATGTTACGAAGGTAACTTACAAACATATTTGATCAATTCTACATGCATGCCTGAGGCTTTCAATCAAATTGTGTGGAGTACAGACTGGAAGGCATATCCATCGACGCACACAGTTGAACAGCTCTAGTCTCCCATTTTGGGGGGATATACTGTATTTGAAAATATTGGCCTACTTTTCTTGTTTTAAAGCAAAAGCTCTCTCTTGCTTAATTATTGAGGTTTGATTGAATGACATTTAAGTTGACTTTCTTTGTCAAAGTTTTATGACAGTATTTTCAGAGATTATTAAATACTAAAACTACTTAATAAAAGCATACAAATCTTCCACACCAACACATTGTGCACAAAGTTGACTGAAAAACCAGTTTATGGGAGAAAAGTACCTTCTCATTGTTTACTTTTATATGTCATTCCTGTTTCTAATCGACCTTCAGTATTCTTGTGATGTCTGATGGAATGTACATGTAACAAGTCAATAGCAAAATTGTCTTGCCCACCTGTGACTATAGAACACAAAGGTTTTCGATTCAAGTTTGTCTCAGAAAGTCTTGCAGGTAAACTTAAATGTTTGACCTAAAGTGACCTTTGAACTTACCATGTGACCTCTGACAGCACGATAAGATGAATGTACACCAAGTGTACTACCACCAATATTGGTTGCCATATTGCAGCAACATGTGCCAAGTCGTGTGTCAAATTAGAGTCTTGCAAGTTAACTAAAATTTGACCTAATATGACCCTGACCTTACCATGTGACTTCTGATACCACTATAACATGAAGGTCCCCAACTGCATCTAAGACCCAAGTTTGGTTGAAAAGGGAGCAACAGTTGTTAAAGTTACTTGTCTTTGAGAGTCTTACAGGTAAACCTCAACATAATGACCTCAAATGACTTTGACCTAACCATGTGACCTCCAAAGGCATGATAACATGAAGGTCTTCTCAGTGGTGTCATATTAATTGATATTAAGTGACAAGTTATACAACTATTAGGGTCACTTGTTTTTAAAGTTCCAGTGTCATTCCGTTACCATGTACGGTAACAGAATGACGAAAATTAATTAATTGTTTTTTAATTAGTAGGGTTTCAATGAAAATAAAAGTTAGTCTATAGTGTCAGTCTACCTGAACCTGCTTTGCATATAAAACTTTCCAAATTTCTTCTCTCTCAATTTTCTGAATAAATTAAAAAAATGAGTGTTTTTCGGTACGGAATGACGCCAAAAATAGACTCAATTGTTTAGAATCACCAAAGGCGTAACAAATTCCATAGAACGCAATTTGAGTACATGCATTACTTTTCTTTGAGACAGAACTATAATATAAACTACAATGAGGGATTTTTAAGATCTCTTTTGAATTTTGTGGGGAAAAAAATCTTATGTTAATTTCACATTTTCAGGCAAAAATTAATTAGTAATTAACCTGGAATTTCAAGTATGAAATGCAACAAAAATGTAATTCGACTTCGAAATCAGAAGGAAAATTGAGTCTTTACCTTGAATTTGACACCAAACTTGATGGCGTACTATGTTTTTGAAATTTCGCGTACCATGTCCATTTCGCGTGGAATGCCCTAAAACTAGTTTTCAAATTTCAATACTACATGTAACGTACTGGTATGCCGTACACGTATGTGAATGTTACAGGTCATAAATAACATTTCTGTATCATTTCAGTGTCAGACTCTGGATACTCTCCCCAACCCCCTCCCCCCCCCCAAAAAAAAAAAAAAATCCATTGGCAATAAAACTTCACTGAGAACTTGAATGTAGCTGTTTTGCTGCTGACAAATTAAATAAACATTGGTTTCCTGTAAAGAAAATAGTTTTCCTGCACATGAGTGCACAGTATACATTTTTCTTTCATAATACATGTACATGTATGTTCTATGGGTGGTCCATTATCTTACTCATTGTTGTACCGGAATGTACGAAAATAAAATAAAGGTTCGGTGTACATGTACATGTATGTAAGAACTAAGAAGCATGACTAGTTTGTAGAGTTCACTACAAACTGAACAAGTATTGGGTGCTGTTTCACTATATTTCTTTATTGTACATTAATGATAAACATTTCAAGGTACAAAAAGATTCTAGAATTTTGTACCAAATTACATGTACATGCAAGACAAACTAATTCTGATCGGCTAAATGACATGATCACAAAAAAAAATATTTAAAAAATAACACATGAACTGTAAAATTTATGTAATATTTTTGTTTTGGTAAATTTTACACATATTAAAGCCGAAGTCTAGTTTTGGGGATTTTTTTTTATTGGAAAGCGTTATGCCCCATAGTCATAACCCTGCAAAAATAGATTCTGAATGTCTTTAGTTTTTTTTTTAATTAATAAATGAAAAATCTCGGGGGGGGGGGGACCCAGAGATTTTTGACTATATTTTACATTATAGCATCCAAAGGGTTAATAAGGCGTATGAGTTATACCTCATTTGAAAGAGCAGAGTCTGCTCTTTCTGATGCCTGTTGGTTGCTGGCTCCTTCTCCCTTTAAAGACATCATGTAAAAAAAAAAAATAAATAAATAAATAAATATAAATATATTAAACACATGAACTGCAAAATTTATACAATATTTTTTTTTAAAATGTGAGCTACATGATCTCCTTTCTACTAGTGTCTTTGATATAAAAATGGCAGAAAAATGAAGACCTGAAAAAAATTCCAGTTCAAAATTATCTTTCAGTGCTTTTAACTTACATTAACTAGAGAAGTTCGACTGCGCGCAGTCAATGGGTATGCCTTCGCCCAGTGCGCCCACTATGTAGCAGCTAATGTAACAACCAAATTATATCAACAGTTACATGTAGCACTCCTAACTAAAGCTATACTGTAGGTTTGGCACAAAGTTCATTGACCTTTGACCCTTGACCCTGACCTTTGACTCCTGTTACTCTACCAAAATATTTGTCTTTTGGTTTTGAACCTAACTGCCAAATTACATCAACAGGAGCACTCCTTACTGAACTAATCTATAGGCAGAAAATGGCATTTTGGGACAAAGTTCATTGACCTTTGACCCTTGACCTTGACCTTTGACCCCTGTAACTCTACCAAAATGCTTGTTTTTTTGTTTTGAACCTAACTACCAAATTACATCAACAGTGAGCACTCCTAACTGAAGTTATAGGCAGAAAATGACATTTTGGGACAAAGTTCATTGACCTTTGACACTTGACCTTAACCTTTGACCCCTGTGACTCCACCAAAATATTTGTCTTTTGTTTCTTAACCTAACCACCAAATTATATCAACAGTGAGTACTCCTAACCGGAGTTATAGGCAGAAAATGGCATTTTGGGACAAAGTTCATTGACCTTTGACCTTTGACCCTTGATGGATTTGTCTCAAAATCTAATCAATTCATCCTTGGTCCAAGTATTATTAAAGGGACGCGCCGCTCGTAATCCATGTACGTTAATTTACCTTACGCTTGCCCCTATTGCAAGGCAGTGCGTAACACTGAACTCTATGCTACGTAGTGTAGAGTTCAGTGGTGCATAACAACAATCGTGGAGCTGCGAACAGAATTGCCGATGAGGGTCAGTTGGGCTTAGTTCGTTTTCTTCGGGTGAATACGTGCTGCATAGGGAATTACACACAATTCGTACACGATCGTTTTCCGAAAGTATGCGGGCATTCCCGAGTATTACCTAAGTCGGCCAGGTCCAAACGCCCACGACTTGCGACTTTACGGTCCTTTAAAATCCCTCCAGCGGTACTTCAGAAATCTTGTTGACAAGAAAGTGTGGACGCACGGACGCACGGACGCACGGACACACGGATGCATGGACGCACGGACGTACGGACGGACAACCCGAAAACATAATGCCTCCGGCTCCCTTTTACGGGGCAGAGGCATAAAAATCATTGAGAGACCATTCCAGTTTTTCCTCCATAGACTGCTGTGTTGCAGAACTTTTATCAGCCAAGAATAATTCATGTGTCAATTTGTATCTGTACATATTTCACAAGTGGCAACATAAGTGTCTGAACTTATGTGTTCGAGGGTGTTTATTTGTTCATTAAAACACTGTCGTATATGTAAGATAGCAAAGTTCGGCAATCTTTTAAACCGGTCTTCCACAATGTTATATTGTCTTTACCCTCAGTCTACGCATAATGTCTGCGGTGCATGAATCAACCCTCCAGTATCAACCAATGTCCTTGCAGCTTGCAATACTGATACAAAATGCAGCCTTCTTTCCTTGGAAAGACAAATCCCACATTCCCAGAAAATGAACAAAATACAAATCTCCATCTTTACTAAAAATAACACTTTGGGGGTTTTAGTCTCTCTCCACTGACTGTTGATAAACAAAGTAGCAGCGCACACACCATACATTCATGATTCAAGCAGGGACACAAATAGGGAATAAAGTTATGTACATAATACACATGTTCAGATGTCGCATGTCAAGTTTTTGTTGATAAACAATGCAGACTAAAAACCACTTTTGAAGAAAAAATTTTCTTTTTAAAATTGGTCAGTTACAAAGTCAATGTAAAGCATCCTAATCAAATGTTGAAAAAAATAACATTTCAATTGAAAAGAATATTTTCTCATATTTGATGATGAAAACCACACTAAATATGGTAAAATCTTGCAGTTTGCAGTTCTGATGTTTCCACGTTGTTTAGCTGGTATTTTGTTATTAATTTAATCCCAAGATACCTGATGACTGTAATTATCTAACCCTGGATTTCCTGTGTTTTCTTTGGAGCCGGAAAACATCAAGGTTACGAACCACATCCATGCGTCGTCGTCAGCTCCTCAGTGATCCAATCGGTGATATATTTGGCATATTTTCTGAAAATACTGAACCGCTTTTAATCTCCTGAATAATCTGCCTTCAATCAAAGTAATGACATTTTCATTTTTTTTTTCCCCTTGGTGTAGAGAGAAATTCAAGATCTAATAGATATTTTACATGATATGCAATTACTGTCAATCATTATATTGTGTATTTTTTTCTGGTGGGAATGGGGAGGGGGGTGAAGATTGATGTTTAGTGAAAAAATAATTTAATTTTCTTCACAAGGGATCCTTTTCCCATTTCAGTGCATTCCAGAATTTTTTTTTACTGAACCCAATGGCAATTTACATTATGGGGGCTCTTTCACAACTAACAGGGGCAAATCGCCTACACCCCCTTCGTATTTTTTCCCCTTGTTGATGTTCATTATTACATGTAGATGGCGTGGCATTTTACAAGTTTGTTTTTGAGACGAATGGGCAAAAATTCCAACATTCACTGAATATCAATTACAATCAAGAAGATCATTGTAATACATACTGCACACCTAATAATTAAAAAAAGAGCATTATCAGGATGTCCAGTGCAGAGTCACTCGAGACATCAGTAATCAGTGCAGTAACTTTTCTGGGAACCTCCACCAGAAGTACATGTAGACTTGGAGTTTCTGTAACTGAAGTCATCAATATTTATTATTTTTGTGTACTATTATTATTATTTTCATTATTATTTTCATTATTATTAATTATTTTTTTCAATTCAATTTACCTGTGTGAATTCAGCACTGCGTGATGGAGTGGTGTATAGCCAGACACATCCTGACAGTTAGGACCAAGGGCTCTCCTAAAACTACAGGGAGGACAAAGAAAAAGGGGAAAGGAAGATAAAGAAAAGAACATTTTTGTTAATGTTAGAAACGTTAAAATTGTGAACTGTTCACAAAATGAATATACGATTTTCAATATGAAACAAGTAACTTTGATATAATTTCTTTCTTAAATTTAAACTTAGTAACGAGTCATCAGAAAATGAAGTGGTAGGCTACATGTATTAGGAAAATTGCAGTGTTTTCAACTTTTTTGTTGTTTTTATTAGGCGGTAGCTGCAGACAACCAATTAAAACTACACAACATGCAATGTACATGTATTTCCGAGAGGAAAATTAAACAAACAAAATGTTCCTGTTTCACAAAGAAATACACAGCAAATTGAGGTTACCCTGAAAAACTAAAACAGGGTTTTGGCACCAAACAATTCCTTTGGTATAAAGGTGAGCAACAATGTATGCATTGTACATTGTTTGACCAGTTCATACTAGGCCAATCCATCAATGACCTGTAAAGTTGCAAACTGCTAAGTGTGTTATAACCCCACATAACAGCCTGTTTGAACAAAAGAACTTTAATTTTGGTTTTGATTCTGGAGTCAGCCTAAAATTCAAGAATGGCCCCAAGAAATTCAAGAATAGCCCCAAGGTTCATTTTAGAATTGCCCTTAAAAAATAAAAATTAATTCCTACCCTGAAAAGCAATAGGTATGCCACTTTCAAATCACACAGTATGGTACATGTACAGTGTATGTATAGTACAAGCACTTTATATGCATATGATCAGAACAGTTTCAATATCTTCATGGAAGGAAGTAGCCCATTACATTTTGTTTCAAACTTTGACTATTCGTGGATTGAATACCAGCAGTACAATTACTGTACATGTAATATGGACAGCATACAACATACATGTATATAATTTTAACACAATACTGAACTAAAAGTACACACAATTAGCAATAGGCCTATATGAAATATTGAAACAGAAAGTATAGTTTTTACAACACAGTCTTACAGTATACTCTGCCTCACTCGCCTCACAAGTGGCTCTTTTTATTTATTTATTTTTGTTTACATTTATTTATCAATTTGTATAAATATTTAAGTACTTCGTATTTATTTATTTATTTATTTATTTATCTATTTATTTAAATATCTAACTTGTACATTTTTTTATTTATTTATTTATCTATTTATTTAAATATCTAACTTGTACATTTTTAATGGACTTATTTACTGGTCTACTTCCTCAAAATGCTTGAAGTTCATTATGGTTGGTTTTAATACACATGAGCAACTGCACTTTGAGTTTCCCCACTTCAAGAACATCATCAGACGATAATCAACTTGAAATGACAAATTAGCGTGCAGAGGCACGCACCCGATATTAACCCGACATTGACACTGTCGGTCCATTGGAGAACTCGAGCCGACACACGCGTTCCTGCTTAGATTACGAGCAGAAGCGCGGGATGAAGTCTAGTGTCATCAATCTCGCTTAATTGAATGATTACGAGGACATGATTGTTGGATGATGTAGAGACGAGTCCAGGAGATCGCTCTTTGCTCTAGGGTGGGTGATGTGTACATGTACCTGAGACTGTGTGTCATTGTGTGATGTATTGTTGCACTTATACACCCTTAATTTAGGACAAATATTGTGATGAGAATAACGAGGATGACTCAGCATAATAAACACAAAAACATGACAATGCACTGAAGATGTAGGGCCTACAGTAATTTAGGGGGCTTACTCAATTTAAGATGAGTCAAGGTAAATAAGATGCCAACTTTTTGGTAGAGTTCAGATTTTCCTCCAGGCTTTGTTCAAGATGATACAAGTGTACATGTTGTGCTGTACAGTAAAGTCACCAATGACACATTAAAGGTAAATAATTATGTGCATGTACCTGTGGCATGATTGGGGTACACGTCCTCAATTTGGGATAAAACTATTCTAGCATCAAGTTAACTATGCAAGGATTTTACTGTGAAAATTGTGAGGTCAAATGTTGACTCACTACCATTAATATCTGTTGAGACAGGCCAATTTGTTTAGCCATCTGTGGGATCAATTTCTATTGGGGCACTAGATTAATTCAATACTGGCATACATGTATGATAATGCCTGATTCTCCTTGAGTAAACAAATTCACGACAAATCCTTCCAGCTAAAGATTTACACTCTATGTAGTGTGTCCCAACTCATTTGCTTTTTGAGGCATTTTTAATTGTTCCTAATTATAGATGCTTTTACAGTATGATAGTCTATGTCCTAATCATGGCATCATTCCAGATACTAATCTGGAAAAACTGATTAAAGGTTAGTGACATGCATTCGCGCGAACACTTGAAAATGCTTCAAGAACCAAATGAGTTGAAATATATACCAACTATACACGAGCTGGAGTGGATCTCCCAGCTGGAAGGATTTGTCTCTAATTTGTTTACTTACGGAAAATCAAATATGAACATACTATTATTTTAATTTTATCGGGGCACGATATAAATAGGACCCATAGAGAGCCGCACAGCAGGTTTACCTGCCACGAGGGATATTGACATAAGTTATTTTAGAATGAGTCAACGGTTGACTACAAGATTTTCACCGGAGAATCCTTGCATAGTTAAATTGATTCTAGAGTAATTTCAGCCAAGTTGAGGACTACCCCCAGTCATGTCATTTACCTTTAAGTCCACACCATACCACCCCACCGGCCACCACAACCCACTCCACCCCTCCAATAAGAATTTTAACTAACCAACTGACACGTGAATTCCCCTCTCAGTACTAGTTCCCTCCTCCGTGCACAGGGTTGGCAATTTCCCGGGAAATTTCAGTATTTCCCGCTCAGGTGGGAAATACTGGGAAATTCTTTTAAATGCTGGGTCCAAGTACTGGTACAGGGAAATGTTGCAAAATGCTTGGGAAACACCTGGGCAATTACCTGAAAACTTTCAAAAAGTATAAAAGAACATAGTTTTTCCCTGCATTTTTAGTTATCATTATTTTAAAATTATCGTGGCATGTATTCTTTTTTTTCTACCAAGTATTTACTGCCAGTATTTCCCACTCCGGCCAACCCTGTCCGTGCATGTAACAATCTACATGTGTGGTATTGTCAGGGTTAAGAAATTGTGTGCTGTACAATACACTGTACAGTGTGGCACTAGTACTACACCACATATTTTATAAATTCCACTCGATAATGATATACTTAGAAAGCTTTCATCCATCCATTAACTTTTACTAGCACAGTGGGCTGTGGAAAATTCAATTAATTAATTGGCAAGTAAAGCACTGCATACATGTATACTATAGGATCCTAACACTGTACATTGAAGCAAGCAGGGAGAAAAGTGCAGACACACACACACATGCACAGACTATACTGTACACCACATACTAAGAGTTTAGTTTATTGATTTTATTTCAATAGAACAATGTGCTGCAAGTAATTAACTTCAGGTTGTATTACTTGTGTATGGTACATTAATTACCAGGAAATTGACATAAATTGGCATTCATTAACACATAGTGCCAACACTATACCCTGGCTTCATTGTCAAGCATTAAAATTTTACGACCCTACTGTCGACAGTATGTTCTGTGCAGGCATACTTAAAAATACAGTGTTCGAAAATTGGAATTACACATTGTAAAACTTTGAAATAAAAATGACAAATGATTTGAAATTGGGCCATTTTTCAATTGATATTTTTGTAGCAAGTCTAGGTCTCAGACTGTACACTACAGCTTTTACCTTCTAATTTTGTATAATACCATACAGTATCTAGTTCTAAAAGATTGCTTGACTATCGTCCAACTGGCTACACTGGAGTGAGTTTTTGACCTTGTAAGCTTTGATCATCAAGTATTCAGTTTTCACTACTAGACAATACATGTACATGTATCAGGTCTGAAAGTCAGACTAGCGTAACAGCTGTATCAAATCAAAACTCAGAGTAAGCGATGTTACAACTTGTACATGTGTACATGTACATCGGTGCATTGTGTGTTAATTTTATCAGCGTACCTGTATGTGAATTTTATTTCCCTTAAATTTAGGGACAGTGATTTTCTGCAATAACGGAAAACGGACGGAATTTCCGGAAATCACAACTTGAAACGGAAAATGAATCTTTAAACGGAAAATCACAGAAAACCTTTTTTTTCTCCAAATTTTTACTTTTTGAAAGGAAAAAACA